>JAPDSC010004492.1:0-11364 GCA_026290005.1 Latrodectus geometricus | reverse complement strand
TCTTAGACTTTAATTTTCTAAGTAACTTCTCAAGCCCCGCCCCTTTCAAGCACAATCTCATTTATGCCAATCAGATAATAGCTATGAAGCCATGGTAACCAGGTTGGTTAGGGCATCGTTCTCGTTACCAAACGGTGGTGAGTTCGAATCCCGGATTAGCCGAAGATCCGTCGTGTTCACTAATGATGACTGGGGCACGTTAAATCCATCGGGTAGCAATGGTCCTCCATGTTCCCATTACAAATTAATATTTCTGGGGGTGGTTGGAGCCAGGCTTTGGTTCTTCACTGGTTTCAATCTCTAAATTGGAAGATTCAAGTGGTGCTGCCATCTATGAGCCAAAAGTCGTACTTCCACCTTCGTATGAGAGTACTCTATTAAAAATCCAGTTTATTTACAGTTTTCAAATATTCTTGCCATTGTAGAATTTATAGAAACTTCTTTAGATCACTTTTTAATCTCACCATGATCTAGTAGTAGAAACGTGATTTGCATGGTAAAGTTGTCCGGGTTCGATTCTAGTCACTGTTGAACAACTAGAGATTGATGTTGCATTTATACTTTCTGTATGCAAATTTTTTGGAGTGAGTGCTAGGAAGATTTCGGTTTTTCTTCCTTGTGACACATAAATATGACATATTTTCAATAAGCAAACCTTTCTGGATGGTATTCCTGTAATATCTTTCAGCAGCCTTAAGCAGTTGGACTTTTCTTTTCTCTATGTCAAAGTCTTCTTCAGAATTGAAAGATTTAGGTTCGATCCCAAACACTATTTAACACTAGGAAACGGATATAGTATATTTGTTTTCTACATGCACATCTGTTAAAGAGGGTGTTTATGAATTTTCGTGGTTTATTTCTTACGACACCCGAATATATGTTACTATCAATGAAAAATCTTTCGAGATGATGAGAATGCATTTTAATGCAGGAGCCGTAAAAAATATAGAATTATTTTTCCAAAAATTTATCAACATGTGATTAAAATAAGAATTGCAGCATAAATAATCTACTGAAAATTTCTTTGCTTCCCAAAAAATGACACATATTTTATTACTTAAAAATATAAATTTAACTGAGACCCAGTTTTCATGCAACATTAAGGAAAATGTTATTTTTGATTGTATTGTAAAATGAAAAAATTAAGTTTCCTAGTTGCTACCAATTTTAATCTTATTTTATAATTTTCTCCTGTATAAATTCTATACGTTGCATTTTTCTTAAAGACTAAATATTAATATTGTCAGAAATAAAATTTAAAGAAAATGAAAAATATTAAAAAAAATAATAATAAGCTAATTACAAGGTTTTATGAAGGCAAGCGAATTTCTGAAGAAATGATTATGAGGTTTCACTAAGATCGAGATTAGTTGAAAATATGACACTCTTCACATTCAGATGCTTTCAATTTTAATAAAGGAATGAATATTGAATCATTTAATATTAAAAAAACATAGACGAAAAATTAAAAAAAAAATAAATTTGATATTTATCTAAAAATAAGGCATTTTTTCTTAACTAATAAATAGTTATGAAGAGATATTATGTCGTAAGTTAGTGGAACAAAGGATTTCAAGATTATGTAAATATTTTCATCAATTGTGATTCAGTATGGTAATATTTGATAAGGAAAAAATTCCAATATCACATTAATTTAGCAATAGAAAAAAGAGAAAGTCAAACAAAATTATTAATAAATAAAACTTTTTGTTCCAAGAGATGTTATTCACTAAAAACAGATAAATTATAATTTGCTGTTTATGAATTAAATACGTTGTTTCGATAGTAATAGATAATTTTGATCAATTTTATAATTCATCTTTTCCCTTTTTTGTAGCTGCTTTCGTTTTAAGCAATTTTATTAATTATTAATTTTTGAAGACAATACTTCATTTTTTATCATAATTTCCCTCAAAGGATTCCCACAAGGGACATATTGAAAAAGTAAATTTAATTTTGCATCAATATACCTGGCTGAATTATTACTTACTAAAATATTTATTAATTACGTCTAACGTAAGTAATAATTAGATGTTAAAGCCACAAATATTTCTTACAATTATTGTGGAATCATAATATGAAATTGTGTGTTCTCTAATTAATTATTTCTTGTTAGTATATTGAATTATTCAAGGAAGTTTCCATCTATAACGCTAGCCTAATATTGCAATATAAAAGTAGAAACATTTTGAATAACACTTTGGTAATGTGGATGATTTCTAAAGTACATATTTGTACTCTCTATAGCTATTTAGACAAGTAAAAATATTTAAGTTTGATTAAATGATGTGCGTGTGTATAGATCATATTAATATGGCGTCATTAATTGAGTCCAGAATCGTATTACTTTCGGTCATTAACCTAACGATCGGGTATTTTTGTAATAAGTCAATAAAAACCTGATCTGAATTAGTATTTGCACAATAACAATCTCCTCGATAAAAAATTTTTAAGAACTTCAAAAAAACTTTTTAAAGGACTTCAAGTAAAAGCAAACCAAAAGAATTTTTTTAAGTCTCTTAAATTAAAAGTTTTGTTTGTCTTTAATGTGTGTGTTGCAAAAACTATCCCTATTGAAAAGAAAATTTCCTGTGTCCTTATTCTTGGCTACCGTCATCAGTTTTGTTTTTGTACCTTAGGACTTAAATTTACGTTATTATCTATAATGAACCGTTTTGATTGTCTAATATAGCACATCTATTAATTTTGAATTAAGGCCTAATAAACATTTAAATTTTTATGAAAAACTATTAAATTACGTTAGTAAAGAATACTAGGCGATGATTAGTGGATGTTTACGGCACTGTCTATTTGTAAGTCTTTGTAATTTGAATATTAGTCTTTCTTTTTATCTTCAATTAATATCTTAAAGATCGAATTGTCAGACACGAAAAAAATTTAATTATTCAGGTGTTTTCTATGTGAAGTAAATAAAACATGAGAAAAGAGAATGTGTTAAACTTGTTTTTACCTTTATGTACTTGTCTTACGTTTGGGTAATTGTTGATAACGATTTTGCACGGGCTTGTTTAATAATCAACAATCACCTTTTGCATTTGAGAATGAAATAATCGGATAAGATCTGGGCCCTATCGCTTAGGACAGTGCCAGTACCTTCTGATAGTAGAAAACCTGCCTACCACGTGACCAAATGACTGTGAGGTAGCATTCGCAGGTTGACGCTTTCACTTTTGTTACTGTGTTGTTTATCATGCGGTGATTTGTCTTCGAGATATTTCTCAAACAATTTTATTATTTATTCATTCTACATATTTATTTTAATAATCAAGAACATGCCGTTTAAATGCTGCGTAATTGCTAGCAAAGTAAATTATGGTACCGACCCTAAAGTTTCTTTCTTTCGATTTCCACGTGAAGGATTCAAAACTCCAATGGATACGTGTAATTTCGAGAGAAAACTTGGAAGTAACAAAACACTCTAGGGTAAGTATGAAACAATAAATAAAATTTACGATTTTATTTATTGTTTCATTTGAATAATTTTCACATAATGGATATCCACTAGATATTTCAAGTTAGATATTTCTGGATATACTTGTTATAGATGTTGTTTAGATATCCAAGCTTGGATAACTCCTATACATCTAAAGAAAGATATAATGTAAACACAAGAGAAAACAATGAATTTTTATACGAAATTTCCCTTGTATTTAAATGTGTAATATTTTTAATAGGGCTATTTTTGTAACATAAAAAAAACATTTAACACGTTATGTAGCTTAACTCATGAAGTGAAGTGAAGTTAAAATTGGCAATTGATTTAAATTGTAAACTCACAAATACAGTAGCAATTTTCTTTTTAACAAAGTTAATAATTTAATAAATGTTACTTAAGACTGGTTTAAATGATTTAATTATAAGCAATAATATATTTTACCAAGTATAATTTATTTAATAATATAATTAGCCCTTTTATTTTTACTCCTTTATATAGATGAGAATTTATTTTTAAGTACAAATGTTAAGTTATATTTACATAAATTTTACAAATTCATTATTGCTTAAATTTTTTCCTTCCCATCTGTTAGAGTCTGACGATGGCACAATGGGATTAACATTTACAGAAACAACAGGCATTGTTGTCCCTCGTATAAGTCAAGCTTCAACTTCTTCATCCAGGCAAGAAGGTATTGAGAATGTACACTCCTCTTTGCCTATAGCAAATCCATCTGAAACTGCTTGTAGTAATCAGGATATTGCTAAAGGTCAGTATTGCTGAAGTTATTTTTTTTATTTGAAACCTGTTCATTTTGAATATAAATTCTTGGTTAATAATAAATGAAGCAATATTTGCTTATATCTGACATGTTCTACATTGCCATCATTAAAATATGATTAATTTTATGTATTTTTTATATTTTAGATATTTACTTTTAT
The DNA here is from genome assembly GCA_026290005.1 of Latrodectus geometricus. NCBI lineage: Eukaryota > Metazoa > Arthropoda > Arachnida > Araneae > Theridiidae > Latrodectus > Latrodectus geometricus. The sequence continues at coordinate 6,966 of JAPDSC010004492.1, read as the reverse complement.
ATATTTCATTACTTCTATGGTTTCGTAAATAACTGTTTATATATTGCAAAATTATAAAACAAAAAAGTGCAGGAATAAAATTAAAAAAAAAAAAATTGTATTTGAATTAAAATAAGATAAAATGTGTACATTTCTTTCTCAGTGTATTTAATAACACTCAATTTAAAGTATTGGTAAACAAAAAATATAAATATATTCAATAAAAAATATTAGTTTTCTTGAAACATCATTTTGATGTATTAAAATTTCTTTTAGCTTTGCATCTTTTAACAAAAGAAATGTCTACTATTAAAGGAGACCAAAAACTCATTCTCCAGAATCAAGAAAAAATTTTGAATAAATTGTATGGTATGTATTAACTATATAAGCATAATATTCTGTATAAATTCCATATGCATATATTTCTCTGTTTTAAAAATTATTTTATTTTAGCAAACAATGACTACCATCAAAATCTTCACGAGTTTAAATCTGTTAACTTTCCTATTAACTCAAGAGAAGATTTGCAGAAGATAGAAATTTCTTTGCAAGATGAAATTATAAAAGATTGTTTGGTAATATTTTTTTCCCATTCTGAGTAAATGTTTATTATGTTCAAAAATCAAATTTGTAATTTTTTTTTTAAGATTCTTAGAATGTCTGACAGTGGTGGCAACACAGTTAGTTCAACTATACATCGTATTATGAAAAAATTGATGACTGATTTTACAGCTCAACATTATAGCTGGCTTGGTGCAAAAGGAAAGGAAGTTTTCTCTCATCTCAGAATATGTGAAGTTGTATTTGGTATGTCAATAGCTTCTCGGTATCATTTTCCTGATGTTTGAATCGACTTAAATTAAATGGATGCTTCTTATTTTGACTATTATAAATCATTACTAATGCTTTCAAGACATGCAATGCTAATATGAACTATGTATTGAACATAATTTTAGAAACTGTTTTCATATTCATTTATCATCTGAGTAGGTGGAGAATTATGGTATCAAAAAGAGAGATCAATTCACTTATTTGATAAATATACTTTGTTTAGAATTTTTTTTATCATTGTTACTATTAATTTTTTTACCATATCAGATTTTTTAAAATTTAAATTGTACTTTACTTTGCTATACTTTTAATTACTTTGTAGGTTATTTATAAAAACCTTTGAGCAAAATTTTCATTGGAAAAAGTAATTATCTAATGAATATGTTTGATTAATTATTTATGCGATTCATTTTATGGAGTTTTCTGTAATAGTAATTCTGATATCTAACCCAGGAAAAAGTTTTCTGTATGCTCCAAGATTATCAATCATATTTGTTAATTTTATTTGCTCTTGTATTCATCTCTTATTAGTTTGAAAGATAATGTGCTTTGTTACTTAAATAGTATTTTTAAATTTATAAAGGAAAACAATTCTAAGTTGATTTTAATGTATATAACAGAATTTGATCATCTAAAATAGTATAAATTATTACATCAAGACTTTAAACATATTTTAATTATTTCCTTAATTTCCTTAACTCTGCATTCTGCTACATACCATGAATGCACCTGACATAATGGACCTGAATTCTAAAAATCTAGTCCATATTTTTAATTAATTTTGAATTAATAAATATTTTTTCTTTTCCACAGCTGCTGCAAAAAGAAATCCTTGTGTGAAAGGAACCATCGCTGATGCAGATATAGAGTTGGCAATTAAAACCTGGCTGAGAAATGCCAAAGCAAGATGCAGCAAACATATTTCTATTGATCAGAATTCTTAATCCCTTACTTAGTTTTTGTAAAAATGAACATTGCTATTTCACTATACTCTTTCTTGTTCATTGATTCTAATATAACATTAATATGGTTTTATTTTTATGTAAACTGCTTATTATTTGGTCGAAAATTAATGAAATATAATTTTTAAATATTCAAAATTTGTGCAGGTGAATTATTCTATTAAAAGTATTTGATATGCTTATTCTTCATATAGAGCTGGCACAGCGAGTCCTTTTTAAGACCTTGCGTCTGAAAACACAACCAAGCAATCTTCATTATGGAACTTAAATCCTTATTAATTTATCCTCTTTAGACTACAATTGTACATACTAACTAGCTTTATCTGGCAGAATAAAAATTACATAATTTAATAGGTAGAAATAAATAATAAGTAAAAATGAAGGGGAAAAGAAGCCAACAGATTGTGACATTTCTACATTATTTGCATTAAGTTTTTTTTTTTTTTTTTTTTTTTTTTTTTTTTATTAAAGTGAAGACAAAAATTTGTCAAATAATATGTACATAGAAAAATAGATAATCATAAAGTTTTTTTTTATAATAAATAATAAAGCATTTTTGTATGAACTTACTTTGATAGTATAATATTTTTTAATCTAAAAATTGCAATAAGGAAGTCAAAATATTTTTAAGACTAGAGATTCACGAGTCAAGATTCTTAAAGTAAAATTTAAGTGCCTGAGTTTGAAATGCTTAAATGTTTAGTTGCAGCTTTCATAAAATTTTGGTACAAAAGGCAAAACAAACCACAAATTTTGAAACCCAGGTTTTCTACACTTTTAAAATAAGTAATACAAAAATATTAAGTCATATTAAACCTAGCTGTAATTTTTTAATTTTATTTATGATTACGTAGATTTGTATGTTGATATCATACAGGTCAATTGTCATTGAAGCACTCAAAAAATATATATATTTATATACATTATTTCAATTAGATAGATCACATTTGTCTTTTCCTAAAATATTTTAGCACTGGGTCTATTAAAAGAAAATTTGCTTTTCTTTAATAGTACTCATGTTTATACAGAAATGATTATACTGATGTTTATATAGAAATGATTTCGGGTTCAATCATTTCTGCAATTTTTTAAAATCTATTGTATGAAAATTCAAACATGTGATGCTGTTTTGATATTAGATACAAGGTTATTACCACGTGTAAACTTAAGTATGGTGTGCAAAAAAATGACCATTGAGCGAAAAACCAAACTATGGGTAAACAAAATTATCTTTGCATTCAAAAATAAAAATTTCCTTACATAGATGTCAAAAGTATTTCCATTATGAATAGAAAAAGAATGGAGAACTATCAGTAAGGAAATAATATTATAAAAACTATTTTTGAATTATAAGCAATATTTTCTAGAAATTTAATTTTGCTTATTTCATGATTTCAATAAAGTGTAAGAGGAAAAACTTCTATATAATTTAAAAAAATGGACAATATAATTAAATTTTAATTTTGAATGTGTTTTATAATAATTAAATATTTTGCGAAAAAAACTATCATTTACTTAAAAAAGAAAAAAAATTATAAGTATTACAATTCTATTTCACTTTTGTAACATTTTGGAAAATTTAAAGGTTCTGAAGAATAAAAAGATATCCAAACAACATCCAATCAGATTTTATTTAGATATATCCTAGACATCGTATTTAATTGCATATGGATATCAAAACATCTCTGAGATATCTAATGAACGTATATCCAAAGGTTATCCAAGCTACATCCACTAGATGTCACAATATCCAAATATCCATCAGACATCTAATTGCTGTGACCCTTTGTATAACTGGTGAATATGTCGTAGATATTTGGATATCGAGTGAATATCTCTAGAGACAAAACGATATCCAATAAAATGCCTACAGGATATCTTTTAGATGTCATGTGGATCTTCATGGTTGTTTGGGAAAAAACTCCAAATCAAATCAAAAGTGAATTCGTTACACACATATATATATATTTGGAATTTTTAAAATTTATTACCTTTAAAATTATATCGTTCAAATTTAAATTTAATAAAGCTATATTTTAGGGTGCCTCATTCTTTCTGAGGGTGCCTCATTCTTTCTGAGGGTGATAAACATTCATATGAACAATGTAAACTCAATAAGAAGTAATTAAATTATTGATATAAGAAACATTAAAATAAAATTACATTATATCAAATAATTGAAAAATAAACAAATTCTGGGTCACCTTAAATTGTCGCGAAGCTTTAAATTTTAAAACGGATATCCTTTTCAAATATAATTTAAAATAGAATGTATTGATGAAGTATTAATTTAACATTATTTTTTTATATTATTTAGTTTTTTTCGTTTCAATTACTTTTTACATTTACTCGAACTTATTTTGTAAACATAATGGGTACATCTAATTGATTATATAGAAACTTTAAATACAATTTTAGTGGAATAGAGTGTAAAATAGTTTACTATTTTACACTCTATTTCATTAAAGAGAGCATATGTTTAACAAACATATTTATATATATAGTTATAAAGTATAATAATACTTTCCTTAAATTTAAAAAACAAAAAAATTAAAATTCTTTAAAAAAATTCATGGAAAAAAAATAAAATATTCATTTATATTTATTAATATAATGAATAAGAAAATTCTTAGAGTTAAAAGAAAATAAGTACTATATATATAAAAATAGCTACATTCATCGTTATTAGGAAAATAATTTCAGAATGTATCCTTATTATCATATTATATAGAAAAGGAATAGTTAGTAAAAAGTGACTGTGCTATTTCTTTTTGTAAAATGTATCAGCTTTTCAATATCTAAATTTTACTCCTATTAGAGTTATTATTTGCTTACAAAAATATTTTATTCGAACTCATTCATTGGAAGCTTGTGATTTATCTTATTAGAATTTTTAACTTAAGAAACAGACAATGTATTCGCACATAAAATAATAAAGTAATTTAATTCTGCAGTTTATTTAATTGAAATTTATAATGCAACCAAAACTTGTTAAACAATTCATACATGAAAAAAATTTAAATAAAATAAAATTAAATTTTAAAAAAATCTGCTTGAGATAAATAATTATAAACTAAACATATTGTTTTGCCTTATGAACATGATAAAGTAAAAAAAGAATCGAAAACAATGGAAAATTGGAAATAATGAATTTATTATGAAATCAGGCATAAAATATAGTTTTACATAAAAGCATGAAGTGACACAATTTATAAATGTTTTGTTTCGTATATGTAGTGAAAAAAATTGATATAACTTTTTAGACGGGACATTTTATTCCTATTTATGTTTATAAAATCTTTATTTAAATACAGAAATCAAAAGAAAATGTTGTCATTCATTTTTATTGCTTTTTGCTAGCACGTAAGAAATATAGGAAAAGATACACGACGCAATGTTTATAATATCTTTATTAAAATATAGAAATAAGAAAAAAATACGATAATTGCAATCATTCTTTTTTTTTTTTTTTAATAAGTAACAATAAAGAGATGAATGGCTCAATGGGCAGTAAACTTCATTTCTTTGAGAGAGCCCCGAAACTCGGCTTTATAGTTAAACAAACAGGGTTGCTAAAAATTAAATATTCACAATGTATTCCGCCAAATTATTGCCACCACTTTCTTCAAGTGTGCATGCATTAGAATTCCTACCAGGAGCCGGGTTATGAGACACTTCCACACTTTCCGAACTTGCGAGTTCGCTTACAACGCCATCTATCGCTTTTCGCCCAAGCTTTTCTATGAAATTATGGTTAATCTCGATATACTCTACCTCCTCTCTAAGTTTGTACATGGCGTTCGGGGACATCTTGTATGCGTGTGTGTGTACAGGCAAAAATTTCACTGTCGTCCACTGATGTAATGTAAAAGTCAGTTAAGTTGAAGCTAACTTAACTGTCATTCTACTCCCATAGTTGTGGAACAAAATTACAAGGCAGTTATTAGTAATCAATAGTGAGCAGAAGTAGACAGTCAGCTGCAAAGTCTATTCTTGCTACACACTATACATTCATAATATATTACATATTAAGCATAGCATATTAAGACTGAAAAAAATTATAACTGTATCTAAAATAGCAAAAAAATAAAAAAAAAATAAAATAAAATAAAAATACGGAGATTCATGAAAAATTTCGGGCAGAAATAGCAATGTGGATAACTTCGAAACAGAAAATTATTGATTTTATTGTTTTTGTTTGTCTGTCTATGATCACTTTTTTCACACAAATGTTAATAGATGGAAAAGCTATCATTTAAAATGGATTCCGAATTACTGAAATATAAACTTCTAAATGAGAACTAATCATGGAAATGGAGTTTATTGGATTAGAAAAATCTCTTGTTATTTAATTAAAAGGAAATAAAGTTTCACAACGTGTGTCATATAGTCTAAAGAGAAAAAGGTTGCTATGAAGCATTTGAAAATGCATCGCATATCGTATTTCATAAAAAAATGGAATGCATTTGTTTGTCAAAAGGGGGAAACACACACACAGACTGTTCCATTATTCTACTGTGGCTAGGACTGAATTTCCATCATGATGAACATTTATTAAACCAAAGGAACTTGAAGCAGTACTTTTTTTTTTTTATTTGAATTTGTGTATTTTACATCGCATTCAGATACATACTAGAATTTTCGTGAGGGCAAGTCTTTCTGCTGAACATTATTCGATAACTGACTTTATCAATATAATGATATTTAGCAATATGAAGGATAAAATTGCACAATCTCGTGCGGGATATGTTTTCTAAATGGCTTAGTAAGGCAGTAGTCAGAGTAACTCCCGTTTGACTTTTGAATCAAGACTTTTTATTTTTTTTAATTATCTATATTTGTATAAGCTAATACAATGGATTTCAGCAAATAATTTACCCCAAACTTTCAGATGGTAATCTATTAACACTCACTAGTCCATATTCTGACACAGATTAACATCTAAATTTTATATATATTGTATTCCTCGATTCATCTTTAAAATCTGAGGGATGATGCTTCATTTGCTAGAATCTTTCAAAATCTAAATCGAGATTCGATAGTAAGTAAAAAGTTATTGATTGCTGCATCGCAGACCCAAACGAACGTTGAAGTTATGCGAAATGTAGCATTTCTTACTATATTGATGTAGTCAAAAGCTGAAATTCTTATTTACTAAATCATGAATACGAAAAATGTATGAGCTGGTTTTTTT
>JAPDSC010004487.1:69598-95247 GCA_026290005.1 Latrodectus geometricus | reverse complement strand
TATATATATATATATATATATATATATATATATATATATTGACAAATTTATTCATAATGCTATTTATTTTTAAAATATTTTCACTTAAAGCACCAGCATAATTAGAGTTAAACACAGCATATTTCAAAAACAAATTTTTTAAACGAACGTTTGTATTTAATTTATAGCAATCAGTTACATATAATACTTCTGTTTACATACAATCTAGTCCATTATATACTATCTATTATTATATGAATTGTATACTATAGTGTAGATTTATGAATTATGTGGTCTATTATGATAAGTTAAATTTTGATATTATAATACTCTAAAATATACTTTCAACCAATATCAACATTTTAATATAATGCCTTGAAACTAGTTACTTAAAGACATTGATTATTTTGCTATTATCAAAAGGAAATAATTATATAAAATATTATGACATGTGAGAACTGTATTTTTCTGTTTACTTCTAGTTTATCTTCAGCTTTTAAAATTCAACTTATTTTATTGCTTTTTTGCAAATAAATAAAATTTAAAAGCTTTTTTAGACTTAGAAGAATAGTGGAATTTTAATTCGAATTAAAGATTATTTAATGTTTTCCACACATTTTTCTTTCAAATTTTTGTAAATCTTTCTTTTCTAGTTAAGATAACTTAACCACATTTAGAATATATACTATTATTAACAAAACTTTTAAATGAACAATGAATTTTTAATATATTATGGCTGGTCATATTCAGATTTAGTTTGCGAATTTTAATAGTTTTCGAATATCATTACTAATAATGATTTGACAAATTTTCTTTAATTAATCATTAAGATTAAGTAGCGCTAATAAAACCAGCTCTTAATATAATATTTGCTTACATATTTAATATGACTTTAAATGTTTTTGCAGGTAACCAGTACTAAGGAAGGAACCATCTTAAAAACACTGGAATGTCACTGAAAGGAATTTATGATCATCGTAAAAAAATATTTGTGACTAATCTAAAATTACCTAATTTAAATTTCTTATATTGATAAGATGAATTCTATTAATTAACTTAATTTCAATTTCGTTAATTTTTGCTTATTTGATTTTCTGCATGTATTTGAGGAAGTGTGTTTTAATAAGTTATAAATCAATTCAATAATAGTTTACTACAAATTATATAAGTAATAATACTAAAGATTTTTAAAGTTTGAGCAATTCTGTTACATCTAAAATTATTTTAAAGCAAATAATAAACTAGCATGGCAACAAAATAAATTTCCAAAAGGGAAATCTGATGAGAGAAAACAATTTAAACTAATATTACATTGAGGTAAATGCAAGTAGCACTTTAAAGTGACAGCCGGAGCATTATCGATAAATTGTTAATAAGTTGTCTTACTAGCGTAATTGAATGATTCCTCTTGAAAACTTGTAGCCAACATCATCTTCATGAAAATGAAACGGTAATTTTCATAAGTTTAATTTATGAAATTGATGAAGGAAAGGATGTCAAAACTCACTCTGAAGTAGAGAATTGTTTCTAGTATAATTGTCATTACCAAGTGATTTAGCGTAAATTGCTGATGGCTCTTGGTATGTTCACCAATCAGAAGAAAAAGAGATGACAAATATAAATACAAATGACATTCTAAAGCTGATGAAAAATAAATACAGCATTTAACGGATGTGTATTTTATATGTACCTACTTTATTTGGCTTTTAACAATAATCATTCTCTATGTATGCTTTGAGAGGTGATTTAATTTCTTCTCACTATTTCCCTCATGATATTAATGTCAAAAAGAGTATACATTTTACAATCATTTTTTATATATCAGAAAAAGTCTGTATTAGGAAAAACAATTTAAACCAGATTTTCCTTTTCTTTTTTCGATCTCACTAGTCTAAAGATCCTAAGTGATTGATCACTTAGGATCTTTATAGATAGATATTTACCTCTTAATTTTAGATATTTACCTCTTAATCTTCCTTTAATATATATATCCCATCACCCGATATTTAGAAATCATGTAATTCTTATTTCCACGATATATGTAGATGATTCTTAACTGTTTTCAAATTTTCTTTAACTTTTTACAGGCTTCATCAATTAATGGATTATATATTAAAGTTATAAGAAGAGCGTAAATTTTAAAATATTTTACCCATTTTTTGTAGAATTAATTAATGATAACCATTTTAAATTTGAGTGTGTAACTAAAATTATTAATGCTTTTAGAAACTCGGTTATAAAACTTAAATATCGAATTCAATTTTTTTCCTGGCAAAGATTTTTTTAAAATAATATTCAAGGGTTTTTCTTAAATATTTCTTTAACTGAATCTGCAATGGTGGTTTTAATATAACGACGAAACATTGAAACTTATAACATGAATATAACAATCATTTATTTAAAGAATATATAATGGAACTCATTAGATATTTGAATTTATTAAATGATAATTTGTTTTAAATTCTATTCTAAATAGTTTTTATAGTGTTTGACAAATGTTTATAAATTTGAATATAAAAAATATCAATTAGAAAAATAATGTCTATAACAGTATATTAAAACATTTTAAGCATAACAACATTTTTTTCTTGAGATGAGGATGATTTTAAAAATTTTCTCAGCTTCACTAAATGCAAAATTTTTTTTTATCAAGTTTGGGGTTCTGATAAATAAAGTTCAAGTTCTATATAAATATCAAACCAAATTAAAACGTCGAACTTTTTCTAAAAAAATTATAAATTATGATGGCAAATTTATTAATGTTTTTTTTATGAGACGTATGAATGTTACAATAATGTAATTTGATTTTTGTGAATTAAAGCTAAAACACATATTTGATGATTATCATGTTTCGTTAACCTAATAACTTTTTTAATAATAAGCTGTTAATTTTTGTGTTAATTTCTTATCCTTTTCTTGAAACAAGTAATATGAATAAATTGGTGTTTTGTTTACGTAGTCAATGAATGTTTAGTGCATTTTTATATTTTCACTAGTTAGAAGCAATATGTCTTTATACATAACGAAAATTTGTATTAAGTCTCTTTTAATTTTATTATCCATCCTGTGAATATGTTTGAAGATAAATGCGTGAAATGTACTAATTTTACACTCTTATATATTTTATCCAATGAATATAAGAAATTTTATCTTGTATTTTAAATACGAAATATTCTCAATATTCCGGACCCTATTAAACTGGACTACATTTAATACGGAAACCAATTAGATGTGCTTATGTAAGTATGACAATGGCAATTGTGTCATATCTTGATATTAAGAGCATTTGAGACATCTTCGCCAATTAATTGTTCAAGAAATGTATATTAAAGCAAGGCAACAAAAGCTTAGTAGTTTTTTCCAACAAGTGAGCCTGAAGATGAGCCTGGACCATCATGTTCAAAGTAGTTTTTTACCTGACATTTATTGTAAATAAAATAATGTATGTATATACTATACTTAAATTTTTATGGTATTATATTTCATTTTCTTGTATTTAAAATGCAATTTTTACTGTTTACAGTTAGTTTATGTACCTTGGCTCATTAGGTTATTTTGTTTAATACGTGCTTATATTAATTCAGATGACCTTGGTCCTTTATTAGTTTGGATTATTGAGGTTCTACTGTAATAAGAATTTGACTACTTATGTATCTTTTTATTTATATACTTCATTTGTTTTTCAAAAGCAGTAATATAAATTGTAATAAAATAAATATCCTTAAGTTTTAACAATTCTTAAAAAATTATTCTTTTATTAAATTGTTTTGACCATTGTGTAATTTTGGAATATATTATTATATTATAATATAAAACTGAAATCATTACTAAAGATGAAAATAAACAAGAAACAAAAACTTTTTCGTATACTTCTATAGTAAATAAAAAGACATGAAAAAAAGAGCTATAAAGTAAAGAAATATGAAAATAATCAAAAATGTTAAACTAATTTCCAATTTTCATTAGAAACTTCGCAACACATATGAAAAAAAAAATACTTGTTTGCTTAAATAAACATTGAACAATTATTTCATCTTAAGATGTGTTCTTAAGTATTTCAATTCAAATACAACAATTTTAAAGCATTTTTATTTCAATTGTTGGTGTACAGTAACTTTATTTTTGATGATTGAGAGACTCAAATACACAATGAATATTTTCAAAAAACCTTAGTACTATTAAACATATTATTATATTGCACTTTTTATTAAACTTCAAACAAAATGAAACTTTGAAATATTTAATTTATGATTTTTTTTTAATTTGATTGATTACAGCAATTAAACAATCTTATAATGAATTCAATGACAGCTTTATTAATAAGCAATATCTTTAATTTCTAATATAAGTTTGCTTTAAACAATAATCAACTGAGCGTAATAAAACGAGTTACAATATTAAATTTGTTACTCATTTTATAATGAGTAACAAAGTTAATATTTTTGTTCCTTTTACAAATAACAAATCAACTTGAAATTTCTCATTTTTCAATAGAAATTATATTTTTTATTTATGCAATTGTCCATAGGTAAAAAATATTTTTATAATTGTAAAATTATTCAAGTTTATTTTTTAAAGGTTAATTAATTGCAATAAATTATATCCCATTTTTAATGTGAGTTTTTATTCAATAATAGTTAATATTTGCAAAGAAATGTTGGCTTTGTGGCAAAAATTACGTTTGTAAATTCATTTTGAGTGAATAAGAATTAGCACTAATGTGTAACAGCAACACAAAACTGATAAGTATCCACATGAAATTAATAGGAATTCATATAATAAAAATTTGTAACAATATTTTAAAATACATTTTTTCGTCATAAAAATCAACATAAATGTGTGATTTAATGTTAAATTATACTAATATCGCTTAAAATTTTTAGTAAAAATTCCTGTGTTGATTAAGTATAAATTGTGCTGTAAAACCTAATATACAAGTATTTTCTCTTTCTTGGCAATAATTATGAAATAACAGGAAATTTACAACTCATTTCATTTCAGCCTAAGTCCATTTAAGCAAATAACACGCAAGTCAAGCTCTACTTGCCTTATTGTAGATTTAAGATACAATTAAGAGATTACTCAGTGATTACACAGATACCAATTTATAATACTTTCCGAAATCAAAACAAAATCATTTTATCAGAAAGTTAAAAAAGTGTTACAAAACAAAAATGTATAGAACTAATTTAAATTCATTTTTAAGTTATTGAACATTTTGAATAATACTGAAGCTACACTGCCTTGTTTATTGTTTGAATCAATGAATTTATATATAATGAAGAAATATTATATTTCAGAAACTAATCAAACTTTTCTGCCGCATTTATATGTTCTGGATTTTCACAATTATTTCGATTTAGCTTCAATAAATTAAATTAAATTTTTACTGTATTAATTACAAAATAGAAATTTGCTATAGCAATTAACTCCAGATTTGATCATCAGTAACTAATACATTTTAAAGTAGTGCTTTGTGATATTAATAATTGTCTACGTGGGGTTAATAATGGACAATACGTTTAAGTTACCAGAGTTTAATGAAATTTTTGTATGTTTCAAGATTAACTTTTTGATGAGATTTTTCTTACGACTGGCTAAAAATGATATTTCTAACCATGAATGGCATATCTTATATAATGTTAACAAATTAAAGATTCTGCTGTTATAACAGGAATATTTGTGAGAAGTTAATTGTAGATAATACAATTTCACTTCATTCCTAGCTCTCTTTTTTTTAAAGAAAATTATTCTTCAGTAAATACAAAACCAAATTAGAAAAATAATTTGGCTTTAAAATTCATTTATTCATGCAGAATTAATATGCATATGCTAAGACTTCTTTAGAACGGGAGGTTATGAACAAAACTGATTGCTTTTACAGTTTATTAGGTAAGATGTGAATATAGAAAGATGCGTCTGTTACAATAATGGATATGTTTCATTTTTTCCAAAATGCTGGTTGTTGTTTTTAAATTAAACAATAGACTCAACATAAAGGTTCTTAATTAGGTGTAACAAAAATTTCAAATAAATTACAAGTTGAAAATTTAAATTTTTGCAGTTTTTTTTTTTAAATAAAAGCAGCTGTTATTTGAATATCATTTGGAACATATAAGTGAAAGAATCCATGGGATTCATATTTATAAATTATTGAGTAAACTGTAATTTATTAAATAATAACGAAGTACATGAAAGAGATAATTCCATTCATAAAGCTAAGAATTTCTTTTTATTTTGCTTTTAGTTTATTAATTTAGAAAATCTTTTTACGTTATTCACATTTTGGACTTTTTCCGATAAAAATAAATTATTTGAGATACATTATTTTACTCAAGCTCAATGATATTTTTGGAACATAAAACAGTATCATATATTTCATAACGTGCTACAATTTGTCTGCTTACATAAATTATAACTGATTCATGCAAATCTTTATTTGAAGAGCAAGACATACATTTTACAAATTGGTAACAGATAGAAAACGAAATCACTTTTTGAAATTTGGTGGATAGTTAAAGTTTGTGAGGAAATTGGCAGTACTAAGTCAGATTAACAGCTGATATTATTATAAATTAAACGCAAAAAGTTGATATGTGAAGAATGAAACAACCAGAACTACCATCATAAAACCGTGGCTGCCATTATTGCTCTTGTAAATAAATATTTTAAAAAAATAATTCAGTTCTAAAAAAACACTTGTATACACAAAAATAAATTCATATAAACATAATCTATATTTTTACTTATTATTATTTGTGATTTTTGTAAAGGTTAGCAGCCTTTATCTATAAAATTCAATAAGCACTATTGATTTTCGAAAATTTTGGTTATTTGTAGCACACTATTATTAAAATGTATTATTCGAAATATTTAAAACAATGAAAAGGCCTACATATTTTGTCAAGCAGAATGTATATAAATGGGAGTAAAGTAAGCATTACTGTTTTGCATTGTAAATATTAAACCCTTGAATTTTATTTTTAACAGTCTTTGAAACGTCTTTCTGGCTACAAACAGTGATTTAATAGACCATATCCAAGCTTCTGGTTAGATAACTTTTGCTTCCATATTGGTTTATCAAATAAAAATAAATAATTCGTTATCCATTAAAAGTTACAAAAGAGACATATAAATATGAATTAATAAAATCAAATTCTATATTTTTTATCCATTATTTAATTAAAAAATTAAAAATTCCGGGACTCTATTAGTTAATGTAAAATATTTTTGCTATTACACTTTTATTATTGACTATGTAAAATGCATTTAAAAAAATAATAAAATATCTACATTAACGATTTGATAAACGATTTGACTGTATGCTATTGTCAACGAACATGAATACGGGTAAAATCCTAAGAAATAACTCTGTAACTTATAACACGATTGGATAAAAAGGCAGAAAAAATGGAGTAATATCCACCACATCTTTTGTTTGTATTCATAGCTCCCAAGCATACTTAGTACTCAGTTTTATCGACTTATTAATTGCATAAAATGTTGAGTCGATCTTGTCCAATCTTGGAACTTATGAGTTTGGAAAACAAAATGATACTACGATAACACCGTACATTTATTGCTATAAAACATAGAAATTTTGAAAATAAAATACATAAAAAAATTAAATATTATTGTTTTTTTTCCATTATTCAAGTGCTTATTTACAAAAGTTTTCTATGGTGAAGAATTTTAATGTGATATGTACACTTTATCTGAATTTGAAAAATATAAAACTTTGTTTTATGTAACTAAATCAATATTGTTGTTTGAGAATTAATAACTATAATCTCGCTTGAATATATATTTTGATGTAATTATGTTTTGATTTTCTGATAGTTTAATCCTTCATTATTAAAGTAAAAATGGTAATTGATATTTATATAGTACAGAACCAGTTTGCCGCCCATTCTGTCTAGAGGTCAGCTTGCCTGACTGCGGATAAGGTGATCCTGGGCTCGAATCCTAGTTCCGGTACGGATGTACTTTCTTTCTCTCCTGTCTTTGTCTTTTCCTTTTTTGAATGGTTACCTAAGCGGGTTCCTATGGCATGTATGTACTGAAGAAGTCGGACTCTGCACCAAATTATAATTCAGTTCAAAAAAGTGGAGCAGATCACGCCATATTGCCAGCCATAATAATCTAAACCTGCATCCCATTGAAAATGGATATTATACTGGATTTTAAAGCTTTTAAAAAATGCCGATCAACTTTCTAGTCACTAACTATAAATCTTTATGTGTGAAGAAAGTAGATACATTGTATCTTAAAATCTTGACTGCCTTTGAGAAAAATTTTGAATAATATTCATCCCTTACGTGCTGCACATATTTGTCACTTTTCTGAACTGAACCGAATATAAATGGGCATGTTCAGTGACTCATAACTTTCACAACTGCGGGATTTTTTTCCTTCTCAATGACCTCATGTTCGTCATCGTCATAAATAAAAACCACAGGCTCTAACGTCTTATGAGACGCATTCTAATCTCTTTGCATTACGCTCTGTACTATCGGCAAACACGAGAATCATTCATTAGTTTCTGTAAGCTGACGTATTTGAATGACACAGAAAATAAAATATTCCTACTTAACAAACCCTAAGAGGATTCAACTGTCAACTGCTGGGCTTTTCCGGTGATGATTTTGTCCAAAACGGTGATACTGACATCGTAAACGTGACACTTTTACTGATGTGAGATTAAAGGGGTAAACCCATTTTATGGTGAGGAAATCACAAAGAAAAATAATTTTTTTCATCAACGCAGGTGTCTCAAACGAGAAACCATCTTCAGGAATGATCTACATTTGTTTTGATAGTAAGATTGTTTAAGACGTTATTCATGGTGTCGCTGTGACCTCAGATTGTACCTCTTAAGTTATGCCGAAGTAGGAAAAGAGTAAACGCCCAAAGCTAACGTAAATGTATGAAATACATACAAGAATTTCCTTATTCATATTCTTCAGTAAATATTTATATATCTCCTAGTATACAAACTATCTGAATCTACAGTGCTCTTACATTTGGAACGTAGAATAGTTGTATAACGTAAAAAAAGAAATTAAAATTTTCACTAAACAGTTAAAACGATATTTTTAGATTACAATATGTAAACATTGGCTATTTAAAAAATAGAGTTCGAATTGTATAGTATTAAGTTTGGTACTCAAATAAAAAATAAACTAAATTTAATAAATTTAAAAATAGAATAAAATTTATATTTCTCCAGATTACATAGCCATCGTTTAGCTTTCCAATTATTTTAATCTATTCAAATTCTGTAGATGCTGATTATTTTTGACAACTTATGTTTCCTTAAGTTATCTTAGTTGTCCAATGTGCAACTCTGATTTGATGTATTAAGAAGTATCATTATGGTTTCTTGTAATAATGATCAAATATTGGTGTTAATTGCCATACTAAATAATAAATTACTCAGTAGTTTTTCCTGACCCTACATGTTCCTAGAATTTTATGCCTTTCTTAATAGAGGTGATTAAAAATGATTTTGATAATGAATAATCGTAGACAATTTAAAGTGCCGTAAATTTTAATAAGCCCAATTGAGTAAAAATTATTTTTTTTTAAAAAAATTGGAGTAAGATTTTTTTTTAATTTGCTAAAACTCGAAATGTTCTATGATGTACATAATATGAATCAAAAGCGAAATATTGGAAAATAATTTGCTGAAAGTGTAAAACGAAGTAATTAAAAAGATTTATGTTTGATTTATAAAGATATAAGTTGCAATTGAAAATGTAAAATCAATTATACATACAAAAGATATAATTTTTCTTTAAAAATAAACATAGTAAATTCAAAAATGAAAGCAGCTCTTATGAGCAAAAAATAATTATGTCCATTAAATACTTAAACTTAAGAAATTCTTTTTTTAAAACTATATACTGTCTTGTGGTAAAACTTGAATGACAGCACGAAAATGCAACAAAGAATAACTTTCCTTTTCCTATTATATAATATCATTCTTTCCCAAAATGTAGGGTTTCTATTGTATCTATCTTTACGTATTTAAAATATGTTAACTATAACGCCCTTTTTCGCAATGAATGAATCAGCTTTTCATAGACAACTCGAATAATATGTCAAACAAGAAAAATAAAGAAAATATGATTTTCAGGATAGGTTTAAATTATTCATTAAAAGCATCAAACAATCAAAAATGCAGAATCTCACCTAATTGAAAAGCAGATGTAGGTCACCAATTCTCCATTTTCAGGCGACAATATGGGACGATGACTGTAGAACAATATCCGCTTGTCTTGCAAAACGCAGACCAATCATAGATCAAACGACTGGTTGCAACCGGATGTGAGTTTAATTTCAAATCGTGATTTTCAAACTATCTTTCCACACATAGAAACGTCACCGGCGTGAATAAATAGACATTTATATGATAGTGGAAAACGCCTTTTATTAAGATGTTAGTTGGCGACGTCGTTTTTGTTATGAGAAGAATGTTTGATCAGAAAATTGGCCATTTGCCGCCTTCTCGTTTTTTTGGTTTTCACTATTTCAACAGCAAACTAATCAAGAGTGTCAAATAGAGATATTGAAGATCAAAGAAATAATTTGATTCAGTAATAATGCTTAACATTAAATTGGGTCTTTGAATAATGCTATTGCTATTGTCTATCTATGTCGAATATTAATAATTAGTTCTTTTAACCATATTGAAGAATGAATACTATTTATTACAAAATAACAATAGGACAATATAAAAATTTATTTTGGACAGCAATAAAATTATAATATCAAAGTTTAGATAAACATTTTTTGGTTTTAATTATTAAAATTATTTTGATTGCATAATTATCTACAATATATTTATTACAGAACTAAACTTTTGATATTATTTTTATTAAAATTTGTCGAAATCATTTTTGAAATTACAAAAAAAAAATAATAAAATAATAATAATAATAATAATAATGTTCAGTTGAAAAAACTGTTTGGATTTGTATTAATTTTTTAACTATATAATTTTTAACTGGGTAAATTATTTGATTATAAATGAAACTCATAAAACAGACCTACAAAAAATATTTACATATATAAAATAAGAAATTTTTATAAATTTGAAAATTTTGGCAAACCATTCGTTATGGGCCTGAAATCATGCGTATAACTCAAAAATTCCTATTTTAATGTACACAATATGCTTTAAGTAAAGTTAGTATGTATTCTTTTAACACTTATTTAATATCCTAAAACATTGAATCGTTTTTATTATAATGAATCATTTTAAAGCACACACATATTTACGAATCAGTAAAAACCATAAAGTGTTTTAATTCTTTAATTCGAGTTCTCCAATTAGAAGTAAAATGGCACAATATATTAAAGCATTTTTTAAATGCTTTCATCCAAAAAACAGAATTTTTCGATAAATAATTAGTTTTCGCGTCATACATTTTAAAAAGAGTTCCGCATTTTATAAAAATATTTATTCTTATTATAGTCAGTTTAAGTAAATTTTTTAAAAATTCAGACATTTTTTTCTCCATACAAAAAGTGTAACATAATTCATTTTAAATCTATTCTAAAATGTTATACTATAATTTTGTTTAATTGAAGCATCAAATTTATTTATTATAACATTTTAAAAATTTCACACATTTATTAGAAAATAATATAAAGGATTTTCTTTCAAATTTAGATAAAAGTAAAGCTAATGATTAGGAAACTTTTGTAAAACTAGTTTTAATTAGCTTACTGTGGTTACATGTATAAATATTACCATCTTTATATTTTAATTGGACAACTGTAAAAACTGATTGATTAATAGACACATTCAATAAACTTTATTTTAGAGAAGAGTTTGCATACCAATAAATAACGTTGCAATGAATTTCAGATTTAAATTGTAATTTAAATGTTTTCATATTTTATAATATAAACCAACTAATTACTATCGTGCGTGTAGCTTTTGTTCCATGAAAAATCATGAAACACTTTTATTTGAGTACAAGGCATTTTAATATATCAGCTTACAAAATTGTTTTTTGATACTGATAAAGATAACATTTTAAAAAAATTATAAATATTTTGTGTATTCAAATCAGGGTTAAAGGGAAAGACTTTAATTACAATAGATAAAACAATGAATTATTCTTTGTTCATTAAAATAATTTTGATAAAATTTAGGAGAATCTCTATAGCAAATTTTTATATTTCGACAGATTGCTATTTTTACTTTAATATTTTTGTACATAATAATTGTGATTAAGTTGATATCGGATCATGGAAAAATCAAGAAAGTTGCTTTGTAGAGACACAATGTTAAAAATATTAATTTCTCAGCAGTAAAATCTAAATAGGTCTGAAGAACATATATGAATTTCTAAATCCATATGATAAATAATTTCATATTCATCTCCAAAAAGAAATTAGCTGAAACGTAAATTCTCATCTAAATTTATGCTAAATTTAAAATGCAATTTTCAGTTTCTAAACCCGATTGATCAGCAATTTCCTAACATAAAAATAAGAAAGTAAATGATCAATTTCCTTACAGGTAAAAAGAGAAAAATAAATGACCTTTTCAGGATTTTCTTTAAATAAAAATGTTTTGATTAATGTTAGTTAACTTGCTTGCATTATCTGCATTTTTCAGAAAATAATGAGATTAAATTTACTATTTTTCTTCTAAGCTATCTTTTATTAAATTTTTTATTTCTGAAAAATCCAATCATCAATTCAAATGTTGAAAAGCTATGTATTAAAATTTTATTTTCGGAAAGATTATAATTTTTTACTTTAACGGAATTTTGCTTCACTTATTAATGAATTAATGTTTAATATATAAATTAGTTAGCTAATATAATAATTATAATATTTTTATATATAGATGTAAAATTTTTTATTTATATATGTAAAGCTTTTCATACTTTCAAGTTTTAAAATAAATTTAGAAAGATTTTAAAGATGAATTCATTCAAAATAATAGAAGTTGGAAACATATTAGCAACAGAATGAAAATTAATACATATAACGAAATTTTCGGAACACTTTTTTTTTTTCGTTTGCAGCTGGTTCTGATGACTCTTCATATAGTGATTGCTCCACATTTATTGTAATTAATAAAGTTTCGAAAAGATTTGCCATGAGATACAATATCCAATTAAATAGAGTGGTTTTTCACGGGAAGTTTCAAAAGTATTAGGCCCTGGAGAAATTTTTCAAGGCTGACAGATCTCTGGCTAGAAAAGAGAATGAAAAGAAAAAAAGAAAACACATCTTAACCCCTTTTCTGGCCTCTTTAACAACCCACGTGAGTTCCACCTGTCTGTGGTCATATCAGGGTTTTACCCGCCGTAAGACAAGCGGAACAAGAGTTATTGTATTCTGTTAAAAGAAGTAAAGTAAGAGATTAAAAAAAATATTGGTACACTTCCTAAAAAAATGCAATAAAAATTACGGAGAAAAATTACTTTTCGCAACTGGGTGCCTTCTATGTGTTTCGTATTTCCCAACTTCTTCATGAATACTGACAATTGTCCTTGAATGAAGTATTATATTTTAATTAGTAACAGTTAATAAGGTTTTTAATATTATACAGCATCAAAAGAATCGCATTACAATTATTACAACTAAAATGTAATATTTCATTGAAATTCTTGAATAATTGAAATAATTTAATAGAAAAAACAAAAACATACATTGGTATATTTGACATAACCTAACTCTGTATGATTTTTATTTCAAAAAGGATCATCTTTAATTTTTAGATAAAAATATTATCATGCATTATTTTCCTCTCATAATGAGTCATCAACTATTTTTTATTTAAAAACAAAAATATAAATAAAGAGATACAAATTTAATATAAAAAAATTTGTAACTCAGAAATATATTTCTTTCCCTTTTTAGATTATAAATGGGCAGAAATAAATTAGTAAAATCACAATTGAAAAAATAAATAAGTAGTTATGTATTTTCAAACTCAAATTTTTATAAATATACTTGATCTCAATTGAATTGTAAAGTATGAAAATAAAAAAAAATTATAATGAATTCCTTCATTTATTGTTAAGAAAGTTTGATAAATAATCTTTTATCTTAAGATTATTCTTAAGATAAAAGATTTTTCTTTAGTTACAGTATATCTTACATTTACAGTACATTTAATATAATTATACTAATATTGATATGATTCAAATAATAAGCATGAAAAAGTTCTTGACATCAATATTCAGTGTAAAATTTTCAAATCTTCTATTTCTTTTCATGGTGCAATGTAATTGGAAATAAATGAATATTCATCCAATAATCTGCACAGATGACACTAATTCAGTTGAAAAGATTTCAGGTCTTTAAGCTGAATTTACCTTTTTTCTGGCTCATTTTTATCACTCATTTTGTCAGAAAGATAATAAATACTATAGATAATCTACAACATTCTGTTTTGGTAAGTATACTTTGTAAGTCATTGGGAGGCAATATAAAATACTTGGTTTTAAACACGCATTTACATTAGAATTCTAGTGAAGATAATTAAAAAAAGTCTGTTTTTTTTAATAAATCCTAACCTTCCATTATTATTTTTTTCATTAATTGGATTTAATTTTCTCCTTTAGAAAAAGGATTTAATGAGTTACAATTACATTAGCTTCATGGCATTATTTAAGAGTACACAAATTCAAATATATGCCAAGCAGATTATACGGCATCTGTGGAAAATATTCCTTTCGAATTTTTCTTTAAAGTTAGACTTAATAAAAGTTAGATTAGTTAAATATTATATAATGAAATAAAAAAATAATAATAAAGCTATAATAATTTAAATATGCAATAAATTATTTCTTAAAAAATACTCAATTTTTCTCGCCTTTCTTTATCAAAATGAGGCCAAGTCTCAGAACTACTTACATAGAGTTCGTGATTTCCACGTCCCTACAATTGGTTTTATATAGTTAAAAGGATCTATAAGCTATCTTAAATCTTCCCCCATGGATTTTCGCCATAAATGAATTCAGCAATAAACAACTCTAAAAATGAGTCGTACTTTGAATAATCTTCTTTTTTTTTCAGTTTTTTACGTTACATTTCTGCACACATTGTTTCAAATAGCTTTATTAAATCGTTCACTTTACGCATATTCAAATGCGAGATAATACATCTTTTCCTTAAAATAGTATCTTCCTCATTCCTAAATAAATCA
This sequence comes from Latrodectus geometricus, assembly GCA_026290005.1. Classification (NCBI taxonomy): domain Eukaryota; kingdom Metazoa; phylum Arthropoda; class Arachnida; order Araneae; family Theridiidae; genus Latrodectus; species Latrodectus geometricus. The sequence continues at coordinate 80,087 of JAPDSC010004487.1, read as the reverse complement.
ATTAATTACAAATTGTACACATTTTTTTCTTCAATTTTTAAATTGAAAGAAGAAAGAAGATATTACTTGATTCAGACATTCGATGAAGTCGAAAGTGAAACGAAGACTAAAGTGGGATAAATCGCCAAACTAAATAAAATAACAATCAAAAGTTGATTTATGAAAGGCAAGTTTTAATTGTTGCTTTATAAAGTTTTGATTGTTGCTTTATATTTTTTTGATTGTTGCAAACTATATAAAATAACTATCGTGAGTCAACTTTTGATTGTTATTTGATATAGTTTGGCGGTTTATCCCTGGTATCGTAAAAATCAAAAAGCATCTAAAATATAAATTAAGAATTAGTACAATGTATTTCAAAAATAAACATTTAAAAATTATTCGTTTTAAAAGCACAGTGAATTTTGCATAATGGATTATCCTTTAAAAATTACATTAAAGTTAGATTTCCAAGTAAATAACAAAGGATAATGTTATAATATATCTTATATATAATCAGAGTCATTCTCATTAAGATAATTTTTATAATACAGATGCTCATTCGCCTTTATGGAGATAATTTTGCAGTATTTGTCTTATTATTCTCATTTGTTTATTTGTTTGACTGAATAAAAATAACTTTTTTATCTGAATTGGGCAACAATTCAGTTAAAAAATTATTTTGTTAAGGCAAACACAATTGGAATAATCATCTTCTACTAGTTTGTTTTGGTTGTATTTAAAAAATTTATTTTTTAAGTTCTAAAATTGATTCATGACTTAAATGTTGCAAAAATGGCCTTTTCAAGAGAAGACATGATACCAAATTATATGGTGGCTTAATGATAAAGGACATTGTTCTGCAAGAAAATGTATATATCATATACATAATTTAAAAAATTGAAAGAATGATTGTAAAATCTCAAAATGTTAGAAATCTGATAAACATGAATAGAGTAAATCCTCTGATTCTGGTAAGAAGTCTACTGAATCAAGTATTTAGAGTGTCGAAATTAAGAACGAGTACTTGTACGTAAAATCATTCATAAAGATTCAAACTTTAAAAATGGTGTCTAAAACCAAATCAGAAATGTATTCTTTTGCAAGGTACATTTCTGAAGGAAAAATGTAGAATAGAAAATTATATTAAAATTGCTTTTTTACTGAAATACGTAGTTTTTGATAACAGTTGATGATTCAAAATTAGTATTTCAGCACTTGTGGACCGGAAAGCAATTTTTATTGATCAACCGAGGAAACGGTTCCATCCATTAGCAAAAAAGTTCCTAAAGGTATTTATAAGAATGTTATTTAATTGTAACGAAAAATTAAAAAAAAGAATCAAATGTCGGAATAAAAAGTTTCCTATTTAATATAGTATCTATAAAATCATCAAATGCTTCTCCAATAGATTTTTACTCATTACGTTTATTAAAACGAAATTTAAGATAAGTATCATTTAAAAATATTGAATGGACTTTGCAGAGAAAGCTAAGTGGTAAAAATTTTTCAAATGCAAACGAACTGTTCTTACAAAGTCCCTTTAGAGGACACGTGACTTCAACTGGCATATACAATGGTGACTTTTTCTGCAAGGGCATCACTACACGTCCCGGCTTTCCCATGTGAAAATATTTTTAACAAATACCAGGAGTAAGGTACTCAAATTAGGTTGGTGGAAGGATTCGTCTGGTTTCTTCCGATGAAGAATCGTATTTCTTTTTGGAGATTTTCGGCCATACTGTCGATCAATTTGGGGTTTAACTCGTCTGGACTAGGGTGCTCCTGTTTCAACAGTTAAGTATTCCAAATCCGACATCTATACGATCTCCCAGGGATGGGTTCATTTTACGCAGCTGATAATTACAACTTTACACTTGCTACCCTCCTGTAAGCTACCCTCCTGCGGCCTCTAAATGTAAGCAAACTGGGGCTCATCATGACCTAGAAAGAGGACATGATTCTTCAGAGCATAAGATTCGATACTGGGTTCGATCCAAGCTACTCTTGAACATCTGATAGATGAAGATGGATTTTGCGCTTCTGCATGTAGTTTGTTGAGTTGCTGTTTGGAAGCCTTCTAGATTACCCAACTTGCGACACGTGAATATGTCCTATCAAGGAAAAGTCTTCCTGGAAGACAATTGATGTGGTGGTAACTAAAATTCTCCTTTAATGGTTTTCAGCCGTCAGGTTGTCAAATTGGAACTAAACTGCCACAAAAATATGGCCTTTTTACAAAAAATTAACTGTTGAAAGCGTTATTATAAGGTTCACTATATGAACTCAAACTACACTACTGGCCATTAAAATTGCTACACCAGGAAGAAATGCAGATAACAAAATGTTATTTATTGGACAAATATATTATACTAGAAATAACAAGTTATTAAAGTTTCAAAAAATTTGGCTGGATAGATCCTGAGAAATCAGTACCGAGAACAACCACCTCTGGCAGTAATAATAGCTATTATACACCTGGGCATTGAGTCAGAGATTGGATTGCATGTACAGGTACAGATGTCCATGCAGCTTCAACACGATGCCACAGTTCATCAACCGTAGTGACTGGCGTTTGGTGACGAGTCAGTCTCTCGGCAACCATTAACCAGACGTTTTCCATTGGTGAAAGATCTGGAGAACGTGCTGGCCAGGGCAACAGCCGAACATGTTCCGTATCAAGGTGGTCCGTACAATACCGGCAACATGCGGTCGGGCATTATCTTGCTGAAACGTAGGGTTTCGCAGGGTTCGAATAAAGGATAGAGCCACGGGTCGTAACACAATAGAAATGTAACGTGCACTGTTCAAAACACCGTCAATGCGAACAAGAGGTGACCGAGACGTGTATCCAATGGCACCCCATACCATCACGCCAGGTGATGGGCCAGTATGACGATGACGAATGCACGCTGCCAGTGTGCGTTCACCACGATGCCGCCAAACACGGATGCGACCATCATGATGCTATACACAGAACCTGGATTCATCTGAAAAGATGACGTCTCGCCATTCGTGCGCCCAGATTCGTCGTTGATCACACCATTGAAGGCGCTCTTGTCTATGACGCAACGTCAAGGGAAGCCGCAGCCATGGTCTCCGAGCTGAGAGTCCATGCTGCTGCAAACGTCGTCGAACTGTTTGTGCAGACACTTGTTGTCTTCCAAACGACCCCGTTTCTTGACTCACGGCTCGTGACGTGGTTGCACGATCCATTACGGCCATGCAGATAATATGCCTGTCTTCTCGTCTGCTATTGATAGGTGGCCGTTGAGATCCCGCATGGCGTTCCGTATTACCGTCCTGAACACATCGATTCCATATTCTGCTAACAGTCATTGGATCTCGACCGACACGAGCAGCAATACTGCGATAAGATAAACCGCAATCCCGGTACGCTACAATTCGACCTTTATCAAAGTCAGAAACGTGCTGGTACGCATTTCGCCTACTTACACTAGGCATCACAACAAATTTTCACCAGGCAACAACGTTCAAATGCAATTTGTGTATGAGGAACTGGCTGAACAATTTTCTCATTTAAACACAATGTAGGTGTCGCTACTGGAGCCTGCTTTGTCTAAATGCGCTGAAAAGCTAATCCCTTGCATATCACAGCACCTTCTTCCTTTCGTATGAATTTCATGTCTGTAGCATGTCGCCTTCTTGGTGTAGCAATTTTAATGGCCAGTAGTGTAATAACAAAAATTATTTTTAATTTATCATTAGAAAATGCAAATTAGTAAGGCCATTAATAAGAATATTAAAAAGTCTGTTTTATGTAAAAATATTAAAACGTTTGCTATATATAAGAACATTTTCTTAAATGAATACATTTGAATTTAGTGCTAATGTTCAACGAGTAAAAATTGTAATTTTAATTTTCTGGGCAACCTGTTCATACAGCTATCGTTATGATGAGAATTAACTTCTTTAGTAAAAACTAATTACTTATTTTATGAATGATTTTCCCATAAAGACGAATCATAGTAAATCTGTAGAATTTTTAATTGAAAAAACCTTTTTTCAAAAAGATTTGTCTGCATTTTCAATTATCAAAATATTTTCTTAAATCATTCTTGTATTTCTTAAATACGTTCTGATAATTAACAAAGAAAAAAATTTCAACCTGAAATAGAAAATTTCCTTAAGTGTTTTGTTATATTTATTAACAATAAAATAATAATAACAAATTAGTAAATAGCAACAATTTAATATTTTAACATAAAATAGTAATAATCTTTTAAATAAATATGTATATATGCCAAACTATCAATTTAATTTTACCGAAATTTCAAATGAAATATCAAATTGAAAATTGCCTATATTTTTAAATAATATAGGTTTATATGAAATTAAATTTTTCGAAATAATTCAATATATTCAGGAAAAATTCACATTTTTTATGTACTAAATATTCATTAAAATTTCTTGAGAAACGCAGCACTCAGATAAGAAATATTATCCTAAATGGTATGATAGATACTTAAATTTTTCTAAACTGTTAGCACTGCGTAAATTTTATATATTATAAATATTTATGTTAGATTAAGCAGTAAAATAAATATAGTAAATGTATAAAATATAGTTAAGAAGAGTATAAAATGTTTTTATAAAAATTACTATTGAATTTTTCTAAAAAGTGAGAAAGATAAATATCAGACTAAATTTTTTATTCATGTCAATATTTTATTTTCAATATAACATATGTATAACATTCTATTTACACATAATAAGAATGATACTATACATAAGTTTTGTTATCTAAGATTTACATATGAGAAACTTGTGAGTAAGTTAAAATAAAATTTAAAATTTAAATGAATTTGAATCAGTTGTTGCTTTTTATCTAAAATTATTTGAAGAAATTTTAAATATCATTTTAATTAAATTTTCGGGAAATATATTTAATCATTTTCAAATTCATAACACTGATAGTATTGTAATGTTTTAGCTTTACCTTAATATTTCAATATATTGATGAATTTATACTCATCTCAAATTAAAAAAATACCAATTATAAGAGCCAAATCTTTGTAAAAATATAGGAAATAAATATTGAAATATTGGTTGAAGCTATGACAAAAACATGTTAAAGTAGTCTAACACTTGACGCTTTACACTTGGAATAAATATTAGACACTATTGTTTTAGACAATATTTTATGTTTGATAAAAATATGTTATTTTTTAAATCCCATTTAACAAATTTCCTTCGTTTACTATGGCTTACAGATTTTTTAAAATTTCATTGCTGAAATTCACTGTTCTGAAAATAGGTAACAATTTTGTCCTCACTTATTCTAAATTTTAATGTAGAATTTTAATTTTTTATCTTTAACTAAAATATTCGTTTGGAGTAAGATTACTACAGTAGCTTGCTTCAGCTCAAGTTATGTGATTACTCATAAGTCACAGAGGAAGTTCTCAAGGTCATATAACAAGGTTATAGCTCAAGGTCATATAACAAGGTTAAAGACAATTTTATAGCTACGCCCATGAGAAAACAAAGGGAGGTATAATAGTATTACTCTTAAGTAAATTAATTTCCTATTTACTTTCTCGTGTAACTTCTAAGTTGCGAATGGCATTCATAAGTTGCTATTATATGAGCGATTATAAAGTCAATTTGATAATTCTCAACACAAATTTACAACTATAATTATTTTTTAAAATACCAATACTTTAATTTTTCTACTGATGAATAGTATTGTAAAGTGTATTAATATTATAGGTTAGATTCTTAAATCAGTTTTTGCTATTTCAAGTGATTATATCGTGTACATTTTACATAATCAATTTATTGTGTAAATAATGTATATAATACTTATGTAATTTTACTATAAAAATTGCAAATTTAAAAATTAAAATGCAGCAGGTGATGCATTTTAACAATATTTTTTTTAAAGACATAATACTATATTATTCAAAATATCATTAAAAAATCCCACAAATGATCCACATTATGTACATTGCCACATTTAATTTGTTATTTCTTGTACACTGGTTGATTCTTATCAAGACAATAGATTCTTATCAACATTTTTCTATAAGAAGCAATAAAATGAAATATATTCACATGTTCACATGCCTTAATATTGATTTATCAAGATACCTATTCCAAATCTAGCTGTATGTTTTTGGTTTACAACAAAATTCCGCCTTTTATTTTTAAGAAAAACATTACAAACAAAAATTAAAAGATATGTTTATTTACTATTCTTTCATTATTATAACGTATGATAAAATTTTTGACGAATGATTAAATGATAAAATAGATGTATTATTGTTATGACGAATGAATAAATAAACGTATGATAAAATGATTATTATGACCTCATATTATGTCCTACAGCAAGAACATCTCAGTGCTACAGTGTACGCAGTGTTTCTGAAAAATTTTTCTATATCGATAAGAATTTTATTCAAATTGTAAAATATAAATCAAATTGCCATCTTTCGCGTAATCATATTATTTCCTCTCATGAAAGATTCCGACTCTTAATAGCATTATTCAGAAGAAATTTCATTGGAAAGTTGCTTGTAATTATAAAGGGTAACATAAATCTCGCCCGATTGTCTCGTGTAACTAATGTTATCAATCACAACAAACATATTATGAAGCAATATTAATTTAATATTTTATTAATTAAAATTTAAGGAGGACATACTATCTTAATACCTATTCTTTTAACTTTTCACGTAGTATTGAAGCATATTCTAATTACAATTATGCCCTAATTTTAAGCATATTCTGATAAAATAATATAATTCACATAGCATCTAATATATTCTAGATACACTGATTAAATTTGCCTTTAATGCGTTAATACCTATTGTCAGATTTTACGGCATTCACTTATCTCATTTGTAACTTTTTGCGCCGAGAATACGAAATTCTTTCATTAAATCACTCTTATCAAGCGCTATTATCCCTTGTTTATTATTTTTTTTTATTAAACTTTAAAATATTTTACTTCAGTAAAGTCGTATATATTATTTTAAGATTTTATACGCTTTTAACTGTAGACTCTTTTTCTTTAATGTTTTCAATAGATACCCTTGCTATCAAGAATCATCTCTTTGTTCCTCAACAATTTATTTATTATTCAATTTACATGTTAAGGGCTTACAAATATGTATTCATTTACAGTTTTAAATTTAATGCTATATCATACCGAATGTTTTTTGCAAACCAGTTCTAAACAATAGATAGAATATAGATGAAATCTAAGATCAAAATTAATTTTAAAGATTTAACTCCAGATTATTCTGGTGTAGTTAGAGGAAATAAATCATTTACCTGTTGCTGATTGCAGTGTACGTTATTTGAGAATATAATTATTAAATTTAAATAAATAAAAAATTCTTTAAAATATATGTTATTTATTTTGCTGTTGTTAATTTCTTCAAGTTAATTAGATTAAAATGAGGAATATGGTGGGCTTCATGTTGAATTTTATGTTCTCAATATCCCAGCATATTTTTTATGATTTTAGATCTTGTTATCTTATTATTTTTGTAATATTAAAATTTAAGAAAAACTAAAACTTATTGTTAGAAAAATCATTTTGTAATACTTTTCCGTGTAAAGGAGCTTTCAAATAAGAAACAAAACAACATGTTTTTATAGTTAAAAATGCTTCTTACAAGATAATGTATAAATAAATTTTATTTATTTAACTTTATCAAACAGAAAAGTTATTCATTATAACTTGTTTCTTTTTCTTATATTTTTCATTAAATTTTTAATTTATTTTATATTTTTATATACGCTCTTATTTACTGAATATTCTGTTTCCTTTACAAACTTCATTTTTTGCATTACCTACAAATTTTTGATGATTACTGTTAAATATTATATAATTTACTTAAAGTGAATTTTTTTGTTTTTTCCAAATTCCATTATTCATTTTTTATTGTATTAAGAAATTTATTATTGCAATATTTAATCAAATTTTGATTGTGAAGAATAAATTTATTCACATTCAATCTAGAAAAAAGTTAAACAATCTTGAATATTCAATTAAAGGAAATGCTGAAACAATCGTCTATATGATTTCATTAATTGTAGTTATTATCTCATATAATTTAATAGTTTTAATTATTCCACATATCCCTACCATACAATTACTACTGACTTTATCTAATATTTGTAACCTACTAAGAAACTAATAATCAAATACTTGGTATCCCTTTTTCACGTTATAATATTTCTTCTAAATCTTTAAATTAAACCAACTTTGTTTTTAGGTCATAGGTAAATATATTTTTAAAATTTACAAAATTTTTATTTTCGACAAATGTTCAAATAGAATTACTCAAAACTTGTAAATTTAATAGAATTCTTTGCAGTTATTATCTTCATTTAAAATGACATCATACATTTGCAATTTCAATTAAGAATTTGAATTTATACGGGATAAAAAAATATACAAAATATAATTTCTAGAATTACTTCATTATTTTATAAATACTGTTTTATTTTACTGTCCTCGAAATTAAACACAAATTATATAAAATTGTAATCTTCATCTCTGCTTAAAAAAATTGATTTATATTAACTGAATAATTCCTAATGCAAAATGTAAAGCTTTTTTTATTTAAATTTCATTTTTAAAAGTTTCTTTTAATTGCTTAGACAATACTATTAGGAGTATTTTAAAGATTATTATTTCATTGCTGAGATTTCATGAAGGTTCAAAATGATTTCTAAAGTTCCATTTGCATAAATAATATTAAAAAATATTTCCTTAATCTATTATTGTATTTTTAAATATAGTGTCAGATCTCAATAATGTAGAGATATTAATAGATCAATTTCTAAACAATTGTATCAATAATAAATATTATTATAGATTGCGTTATTGTAAAGATTTAGACCCGTCTGCTTTTAAGAAGCATTTTGTGCCTAATGCCACTAAATCTAATGAGTCTTTAACTTCATTTGTTTTGGTCATCAACTTTATTAATATATTCTAATGATCTTCTAATCTTTTATATAAAATCCAATGACCATCTGCTCCATTAAATGGAATTTGATGTCCCCTTTTCATTAGTTTTCAAGAGGTGTGGACCTCTTAATTTAGTAATATAAACCAAACAAAAGACTTTCAAACTTAAGTCTATCGCCACCACAGATATCATTTCACATAGAAGACATTGCGACTACGTCATATTTCAAGTGTTCCAGTCGTCTTCAGTGGACACTACGGATCTTTGGTCAAACCGGGTTTAATATTGAAAACAACACCTTTTCCAATCCAGCAGTATTTTAGAATAATTTCTTTTTACAAATATTATTCTTCACAATTTTTTTTACAGAACTACACCATGGTATTTAATTTGATATTCTTTTTTTCAAATAACATTGAATAAAACATACAAATTTACAGTCAATAATGACATCAATAAAAGTACTAGCCCTAATTCATATTTCTCAACAATAATGTTTCTAATTTAATAAGTTTTCGTTAACTTAAAATTGATATTTTTCTGATTGCAAAATCTCAAGCAAAAACGCGTATAATTTAAGTGATGTCATGAATCAAACTAAAAAAATAGAACTGGAATTAATAAATTTTTAAGAACACAGAACAGTATTTAATAATAAAAATCTTAGAATAATAGATATCAGAAAACTTTAAACTTCGTTTTAATTAAATATTTTAGTCATAGTAATAAAGATGAAATTCATTGAGACTTTAAAAGAACCAAAGTTAGAAGTTAATATTTTTAATATTAAAATACTCGATTTGAAATTAATTACAGATTGCTTGCAAAATAATGTATTTATAAACGATAAAAACAATCATTTATATAATGTTACCAAATAACTTCTGTTGGAACTATTTTATTTACATTGTAAAGGAGAATCTTTTTTTTATTATAAGCATGAAATAATGATAAAAAAATTAACTCAAATTTCTAAGTATATTTTTTGTAAATTGCAATCTTTATAGATATACTGTAAAACTGGTAAAAACTAATCACTATACATCATTTTATAATTTTTTAAATTCATTTTTACTTTACTGGTTTATATTCCTTTTGATTACTTTACAAAACTTTCTAGAATTTTTTACTGTTCAAAAGTTATTTATTTACCCCATTGTAATTTCAGATTTCATTATTTTGTTAAACTTTTTAGTTTAAACTGTAAATTTAGTTTACCGATTGTATCTATTATTACATTTAAAATATTACAACTAAACTTATTTAAGCACATTTACTATGAATAAATTTAAGTAACATTATGTAAAAAAAATTTCACTCTAATTTTATTCTGATGCATCTATTGGAAAGATTATTGGAATATTTTCTGCGTTATTTTCCTTGTGGCACCTAAATTCAACCCAATATAGATTTAAAAAAAAAAAATAAATAAATTCCAAAACTAAAAATAAAACATTACATATTGTATTGCTAAATTACTTATAAATATATAAAGATTTATTTTATATATAAATAAATCTTTATATATATATATATATATATATATATATATATAT
>JAPDSC010004487.1:49689-63794 GCA_026290005.1 Latrodectus geometricus | reverse complement strand
ATATATATATATGAAAGCACACCAGGCTTATGAAATTTTAATAAGAATTCTTTAATTTAATTTAAAATAGCATTTATTTAATAGTAAGAGAAGAACTATTATTTTCATTTCTGAAAAACTACTTTCGAACAGAAATCATTTTGTTGTTTGAAAAAGGATTCATAAAGAATGTTTGGATTAAATAAAAAAATATGAGTGAAATGTGTTTTTGGTCACTAAACAGATAAATGAAATAATAAGCATAAATTTACAAACTGTTTCTATTATCAAAATGGAATTCTTATGGTTGAGATTAGATTATGATATTTCATAATATCTTAAAATTATACTTGACATTAATTGAAAAATTTTTAATTTTTTTTCCATTAAAATTATATTTAGGTAGGTGTTTACAAGAATATAACAGTCAAGATAAATTTTTTAATTTTTTTGTATGAAAATTTCAAAATATCCTCGAATTCAATAAATTTTAAAAAATTTTTAACCATTTGAAAATGATTTAAAGTAATATAAACACATTCGCATACAACATTCTTAAGGAATGCTTTCATGTTAAACAGAATATGAAACTATGATGTTAAATATTTTCCAGAAAGTGTACATTAATTCAATGAAAAAGACAAATGAAATTTAAAAATTCAAATTAAAGTATTAGCTTCATTGAATATAACTATTTTAATTTAGACCACAGTATAACAAAATATTTGTAATTTAAATATTTAGTTTAATTATATTGAAATAATTTCATGTATAATTAACTGAATATGCAGAAAAGCTGAGCAACTTAGGAAAGAGAATTTATGTAAAACAATTGATTCAGTTGAAAAACAAAGATATTAGAAAACATTATATCTTGGGTGTTACCTATATATATATATATATATATATATATATATATATATATATATATATATATATATATATATAGTGTGTACTATAAAATAAAATATCCTATATTTAAAAATTAACTAGTCTTTTATTGAATGTGCGAAAACTTGATATAACCAAAATCATTAAGAATATGTGATTAGATCTTAAAGTAACATTAGTTACAGTCTTCAAATAAAAGTTTACGATAGTAAAAGCAAATTAATATGATGATAAAAAAAAAACCTAAAACTCAGTAATAAGTTTAACAGCAAACTTCATAATGATTGTTATGGCAATTTCAGCATTTTTGAACAAAATTATCCCAAGATTTATGCTAAATAATTATTTGGCATTTATATATTTGATCTTATTATGTTTCAAAATGAGTATTTAAAAAGTATTTTTTTGATGCCCGAAATGTTAGAAATATTAAATACTAAGTTAAGTATTTTAAAATTTTGAGTCTATTAAATTTCATGAGCTTCGTAAATCATTATTCTTTAGAGTTTCATTTGTGGATTACTCTTAAATCCTCAATCAAAGTATCAAATCTAATTCTATTTCACCAGCTTGATCAAAAGTAAACTTGAGAAACTTTAAGGAAGGTATATAAGGGAGTTTATTGAAACCTGAAGCAAATTATTGAAATTTACAGTTATAAAATAATTTTTTCTTTAAAATACTGTTTTGCAAAAGAAATGGTATTTCAAAAATTTAAAGCAAAAATAATTTTTATTCTACTGTAATTATTTTATAAGTAAAAAATTGATATTAATTTAAAAAAAAAATATTACCCATTTAAACATGTCATTTATAATTGGATATACTTGTAAAAATTAGGAAAAATTAATTAAAATAATAATATTAATTGAAATCATCTTTTTAGTATTTTTATGGATAAACTATCTTAGTAGATTTTCCTCAAGTCTACCAAGTTCTTCTAGTTAATTAAGATAATGCGTATTGATGTAGTTTGATTTATATAGAAATTATTTAATCAAGAGGATATCAATAATGATTTATATATTATTTAAACTGGACAATATAACAAATATCAATCAATAATTAATATTTTAAAGGAATTCATTGAATTTATTAATAAATTAGAAATATTGAACACATGAAAATTCAGCCCATTCAAATAATGCTAAAAAAACATTATCTGAAATTTTAAAGTTTTCTTATAATTTATTGAAGAATGCGTTATATTTTCATTCATAAAATCACACAAAAGTTACTAAAATTGTCAAAAAATTTTGGTCGATTTCCTTTCATATGAATTATTATTTTAATCTTTCGACACAACGTAGAGAGGCAGAATTAGTGGCAAATTATCTAGTAGTGTATCTAGTATGTATGACATCGTTGCCGTTAAAATGGGTAGTTCTTAATAATGTAGGAAATGTGGATCATGCAAACGATATCTAGAAACATTTTTTTCATTTGGAGGACATTGTGACCACAAGTTAATTTTCTTTTTCAACCGCCGTTTGTGAAAACTGTAGAATACTTGCTCAGATTTCAAGCCCGAATTCTCTAGGCCTTTCATTGACGCTTTAGCACACAGGGCTAACATGTTTTACTCATCAAAGTTCATCACATAGACTTTCATGAGAGCACGGGACAAGTTTCTTGGAAAAAATAGACATTCAATCACCAGATATACTTTATCATAAGATATTTTAATGGAATTTTAACAACGCTTCATGTTGAAATATTGACACAAATATATTTAGGAAAATTCTTTCATTTTCCCAAAATTAAAAAGAATAATAAAAAATATTCCTTGAAAAATATTTTATCCAAGCATAATTCATTAAAATAATTATGACTTTAATCTACTAAATTATATTTATTTGAATTACACAAATAAAAAAAAGATCTTTACAACACTACCAGTTAAAAAAATACTTCATTCCGAATAAAAAATAATTTTTAAATCAAGGACACACATTTTAATAAATTTCTTGAGGGGGAAAATATACATTCAAAGATATATTTAATTAAGTTATAATGATTTTATTTTGTAATATAGGATTCAAAATGCTCTATTTTTTAAAAAAGAAAACAGACTAATAAAAAGATTTCAGTAAAATACATGATTTGTGTATAATTCTTTGCAATAATTATGGGTTGTAAAACAATTTTGTTATTTGTTAATACCCACTTAATCTTTCAGAAAGTCTGAATGCTGCATTAGATATTCTTTGAAATACAGATTGAATAAGAGAATAGCAGTTAGAATATCAATGATTTTAATTTTTGAAAATTTCTAATTCATTCTTTAATTATAATTCCTAATATAGTCTAACTAGGTTACACTTAAATTAAATTACACTTAACTAGGTTACACTTAAAAACTCAATTGATTTAAACACTTAAGTCAATTGAGTTTTTCATTAAAAATATCTTCAGCTATTTTATTTTTATTATTAACTTTTAGGTAAGTTTATCATTGCTAAGTAAATATTGTATTGATGTGATTAATAAATGTCGTATAACGTCAATATACATATTTCCGAATTGCATATCTCAATGATTAATGAATTCGTTCTCGATTTACAATCTAAAACCATAATTGAATCTAAATTTTTTTAATTTACTGTACATACTAATCATCATATATTACTTAGAGGAATCTGCAGATGAAAATCATTAATTTGGTTCCATCACCAATATGTGCCTTTTTGATCTCAAATTCTTTCTAAATCTCAACTTTACTTAATCATTTTTTTACCAAATTTACTTCACTTTATCTATTCTTAAACACTTTTATGTAGGTGGTTTGTAATTATATGAAAATATTACATCTTAATTTTTCTATATCATTAATACAGAAATTAAAAATTAATTTTCCATTTATTTATATTTCTCGAAGTTAATTTACAATTTTATTTACAAATATTTTTCAAATTCGTTTTACGAGAATCTTTAAGCCTTTCTTCGAATTTTGCAGCCATATTTATATTATTATGTTCCCTTGAAGTTTGTTTTGAGTACTTACTTTTAAAATATATGCTATACCTTGCAAATCTTTAAGTGAATTAATATTGAAACTATGAGATGTTTCAATAAAATTTATTGAAATTTGAGTTTATATTTATTTATTATTAATTCCATATTCATATATTAAATATTAGGGTTTGATTAATAAATTATCATAATCTTGACCACCGCCCATGACCATTTTCTCGATGTTCATGAAATAAATAAATACATGTATATATATATATTGCGTATGATTTTGCCCTGAAATATTTTGTCGTATATTTTATAGTAATAAAAATTTTATAGATGACCCAATTCATAAAAAAATGTGTTTTATGAAGTATGAATATTGTTACATATTCTAAAGGAAGCAAATATTTTTTCTCAGCTGAAATGAAAATTTTGCAATAACAAGCTTGTGAGGAATTTAGTCAATGCATCAAAATGATTTTTTACAAAACAACATATTTTTTTAAATAAATGGTATATACATAAACTTGAATTTAAAATTTGCTTTTTAATTTCACAACATTTTTAATAAATATAAATTTAACTTGAAAATTACATTAGCAGAACATTTCTAAGACTTTACCTGATTTTCCTTTCAGTTCTCTTTTAAATATTATTCCATAGATTTTGATTTGTTTTAAAATTATTAAGGTTTTTAAATTTTTAATTTAATTTCATAATTAAAAGATGTTTTTTAATATAATTCATTAATGTTCTAAACTTTAAGCATTAGTTAACCGAATAAAATTATTGTTTAATATTTTACAAAGCAACTCATTTATATTTCTTGACATTTGCACAGTTTCTACTACTTTTTTAAATTCAATGTTCCATTAAGCGCTAAAAGAGTTTTGTAATTTAGTGGAAGCAATTAGTAAATAAAGAACAGCTACACCCTATTTAAATCCTTCAGACCATGGATTTAAATAGCTTTCAGATGTGCATTTTTCGCACATTTATGTGCGAAACTGAACAAAACATGAGCTAATTTTTCTAAAAATATATTGTTTAGTACTTCAAAAGTTTTTTTTTCCTATTAAAAAAAATAACACTTTTTGTTTTTATTTAACGCTTACGCTTTCAATCTTAAATTTTATTTTCTTCAAGCGTTTCAAGAATTGTTTTAGATATCGTATATATACAGCCGAATTCAAGATTCGAAGTATTCTCTGTTTGCGGAGTTCAAATATCATCAGTAAGAAAAATGTTGCAATTTAATGCTGTTGTAAGTATGCATTTCTCTATTTTTAATTTTCTGATAAAAATGTTTACTAGTTACTTAAATTTTACCGCATATCATATTTCTTTATATAAATTAAAAATTATTTGTTATAAATTTTGGTAGTAAGATAATAAAATTCTATTTAAGTTCTTAGATATCATATTTTTAATTACATGCCTAAAAGAAAAAAATTACCAATTTATTTGCAAAATACAAAAATTTATCTAAACATTTATAGTATTTCTGTTATTTTCAAATATTAATTTAATATAACTTTTAGTATAAATCTAAATACTTAAATTAATAATTATTTCATATAAATTTAATATAAATGTAAATACAATAATCCATGTTTTTGCTTTTCCAAAAAGCAAAACATTATTTTACAAGCGTAAAATTTGTGTTTTCCATATTGATTGTAGTTCGATAAAATGTAGAATTTTTATCTTATGTTCAAGTATCTTTATAAAAAAATCATCCACAAAAATAACAATGTCAAAAGCCACTAAGCCATTCATTAATAATGCAAAGCGCAAAATTTAGTTTTAATAAGAAAAAATTTTAGAAAAGATTGAAATTAAGTAAATTATATAAAAAAAATTTAATAGTTAAATTTGAAAATTTGTACATTTTTTCATTATTACATGTTTAAAAAATTTTATCCAAATTAAAATGCGTGGAAGAAGACCTAAAAATCTTTCTGAATTATTTAGTAAAATTCTATAACCCCGTGAAACATTTCAACAAATCTTTGATTAAAGTTTTCACAAAAATAGTTGTAATTTTTTCATTAAGAATTACTCAACTAAAAAGTTTTTAGTTTCTAAAAATGTGAGTCTATCATTAAAAAAACTCCTTCTACTTCATTTAAAGTGTCTATTTTAAGTAATTGATCTCTCTTATAAATTAACTTTAAAGTAGTTCCGCAAATTGATACACACAAGTACTGAAAAAATAGTTTTTGCAATGATTTTTTCAATTTAATTACAATTAATCCATGTTTTACTACTTGGCTGATATAGTCAGCATAAATTTGTAAAGAAAACTGTAAAACTAGGTAAAAGAATCAAATATACATTTTTTTCATTCAAATATATTAAGATATTTATTCGTGATTTTCAATTTATGGTAATATATCATAAAATATCAACTCATATATAGTTTTACTCGTAATATACGAATGAATATTTCTTCGTAAAAAGCATATCTCCAAATAATGTAAAAAATTTTATTTCTATACTTTATAATGTACATCCAAAGCAGTTATAAACTTTTTATTTAGTTTATTTTGAAAACTTTAAGTTTTGTTTAAAGAGTTTTTACCGATTACTTGCTTCAAGAACTGGTATTTTTCATATTTATCAATTATTGGAATCAATGCAACAGAGACTTTTTTTAAAAGAAACATTTTAATAAATACTTAAAGGATTTGAAAATTCTTTCGTAATATATGAAAATCCAAGCAAGAACCCAAAAACAAATAAATGAGTTTTTAAAAGAGTTTTTATTAAATATTGCCTAATCGAATTTATAGGATATTTTTGGCAGAAAATCTTTTCTAAAGCTGAATTTAAAAAAAATCGTCTATGATCCAATTATTATTAGTAGTTCTATGTAAACAGTTAATAATTTTATTTTAAAATTTATATCGCGTAACTTAATTATTACTTTTACCAGGTGCTTGCTTTGGCAACAGTCGTTACTGGCTGTGCAGCTCAGATGTTTGGTTTGACTGGACTTGGTGGTGGATTAGGTGGCTACGGTGGAGGTTATGGAATGGCATATGGTGGAGGTATGACAAGAGGAATCTCTAGCTATGGTAGAGGAGGAGGAATGGCTATGGGCAGAGGTCTCGGAATCGGAGCAGGGGGTATTGGAATGATGGGTGGAAGAGGCATTGGCATGTATGGTGCAGGAAGAGGAATTGGACTCATGGGAGGACCTGGCATTGGAATGGTTGGAGGACCTGGCATTGGAATGATGGGAGGATCTGGCATTGGAATGATGGGAGGACAAGGAATCGGCATGATGGGAGGTCGTGGAATTGGCATGATGGGAGGCCGTGGATTCGGGATGATGGGTGGAGGATTACCAATGATGGGTGGCATGGGAATCGGAGGAGGAATATATGGACCAATGCTTGGAATCGGATATGGAGGCTTCATGGGATAATTATAAAGAACCTTTTGATGTGTTAGTGATTGAATAAATTGTTATATATTCAAATATAATCTAGAAGTTTCCTCATTGTTATTAATATTTTCAATAATAATACTAAATCAACATGGTTTTTATAATTTCATTTAATTCAAGTATAGAATTATATAACACAGAATAATATAGAGGGAGATAAATTTATTTTTTGACAAAGTTTCTGAACTGTAACAATCATTAAACTGGATGCACTGAATTTATTAGAGTTACATATTATTCTGAACGTGTTTGAAGAAACAAAATACTTTAAAACAGACGAGATCTTTTGATATATTTTAAATTTAAGTAGCAACTTCTTGTGTGTGTGAATTTTAGTTGCAAAATATATAAATTTTGTATTTTCCTCCGAAAATTTAAAATGTGATAAAAATCAAATTTTTTGTTAATGTAATTCAAACAATTTGCTTAGAAAAAGGCCCAGCTATAATATATAAAACATTTTACATTAAATCAATTCCACACAAATTCAAGGAATACATTCATTTATGCAAGTAGAATTACAGCAAAATTTTAAAAATCCAACCCGTTTAAGTTTACATTTACTGCCTTGAAGAAAAATTTCTTTAGTTCCAAACACTCATTCAATAGTTTAAGTGACGAATTCCATTTTCCTTGAATTATTCTTAAAATAAAAATATAAAGCATTAAAAAAACTGAAAGAAACGATTTTTATTTTGTTTTTCCTTAATTTGACTAAAGCATTTATCATCATAATTAAAATAATGAACTGTGGACACAGACATAAGACACTTCGAATGTATCTAAGACTCATAAACATGTCTTTCCTCCTTAATTGACTATAGAAGCAAATATTTTTGAAAGTTGATTATTATTCCTTACTAATTGCACTTTCTGTTTTTTTTTTCGATTTTAATACATTCTACAAGTTATATTCAGCAAGCAACCTGACATACAATTGCTTCTAAGAGGATGCAATATTTATAACACTTTGGTGTGAAACAATTATATTTAACATTAGATATATCTATAACAAAAATTTTCTCTATTTATAAAGATTTCCTTGAAGGTTAAACTTTCTCTTTTTCAATTATTTTACTTTGTTTAAATTATTGAAAAAATAAAAGTAAATGTTCAATACGATCGTCATCCTCATTATTTTAAATATTCTCTTAACATTTTATATTTCTTAGGAAATTTAGCATTTTTTATTAGTTATTTGTAATGTTTAGTTTTTAAAAAGTTTTATACTTAGCATTATATATTTAAAATTTTATAATTTTAAAATGATTATCCTTTTAAGTATTTTAATGAATAAATTCTTTTATTTTTTTAAAGAATAATATATTATTTATTAGCCGCATGTTATTCTTAGTAGCACTTACACAAAAATTTAAATAATAATTTAAAGAATTAATTCGGAAAAATTACTTCATTTTTTTACTGTCCATTAAACTTATCGTAAAATAAGAAAGAAAATAAAAAAATACACATTTTGAATGTATTAGCTGAAAATGAATTCTAATAATAGAAAAGAAAAATTTTCACGTAAGAATTATTTGTTATTTTTCCTAATAATTAGTGCTCTTCTATATAGAAGTAAAATCTCAACTCTTACTAAAATGAAAAATACTCTTATAAAAATAAATGACATTTTTTTACCGAATAAATTCAATAACAATTCTCATTGTATATGATAAAGCTATTAGCATGTTACATGAAAAAGAATATAGCTTTTTTAATCTTCTAGTAAGAATAAATCTTATATTTTGAAATGCTCACTAGAAGTACTGAAAATTTAATCGAAGACTTTATTATTCTTCTTCTTTGTAAAATATTAATCATAACTTTCCCCACATTTGAACTATTTTTACTTTATAAAAAAAAATATGAAATCTATGAATATAAAATCTTGAAACAAAGTTTATAGTTTAGCTCAAACTTTAACAAATAAGGATTTAAAAATAAATACATAGAAGTTTGATTTTTATAAACAACGAATTTAAAATAACAAAGGATCTGAAGCATTGATAATAAGCTGTTATAAGCCATTAGTTATGCCATTAAGCATTTTTGAGTTTTCAAATCCATTTTCCTTACATTTTTAAATTTTTCTAATTCTTCTCGAAACACGGTAAATTGTTTATTTTTAATATATTTCTCTAATAATTTTTATCTATTCAAATTGCGTCATAACAACTTTTTCCATTAAATCAACTAAAAACATTCTTTTAATTTTCTTTTCTTGAAATTGTTTCAAGACAACATAAAAACGGATTAGGTTGATTAAATTAATGTACAATGAAATTAATTAAAACCTTTTTTCAAACTTAAAGTCAACTTGTTCTAATTAATCCAAATTTTCATATCGCGTTAATCAAAATTGATTACTCATATAAAGAATTGGGACATATTCTCTCATTGAAACTGGAGATAATTTTAATAAAATTTTTCTGTATCTTAATATAAGTTCTAAAATATTTGTGCATAAATTACTTATTTTAATTAAAACCTCATTACTTATTTTTAATTTAAAAAATGCTAATTTTATTCAATGGAATAAACGTGTTATTTATTTTAACGACAAAATGAAAACTGTATTTATATATATATAATTACAAAGAATAATAGCTTTTCACGTTTTATTTTTGTAAATTACTTTATTTATTTAGAAAGTAAATTATTTACATAAAAAAGATACAATGTAATTTTATTTACTATAGGTTAAGCGGAAATATGTTTATAATCATCACCATTCTCCACTATTTTATAAATTAATTTGCTTAATAACTGTTAAATATTAGTGATGTATCAGTACAAATTTCAAAAGACCGGTGCAATCAATCTATTAAATTCAAATAGAAACTAACAGATGGCAGCACCAAACGTAATTCGTTGTTAATTTTTTCTATGATCTGAAACTAATATTTGATTCTCGTAAGTAATAAATGAAATAGGGTACTATTTAGCATTAATTATATAAAATGAACCCAATCTCATAATCTTTTAATCTATTCATAAGAATTTCTTATTTTTACATTTATATAATAAATAAACATTTTCAGATTAAGTATGTAAGTGTAACATATATTAAATATTATGATATATCTTGTTATATTTCTATAACTTTAGACAATGAAAAACATTTCTGTTGGCTTTCGTTAATGGCATTGCATTTTTACATTTTATGAGATCATAATCTAAATTACAGTTATAAAAGATCATAATATATAATTGCTTATTTCTTGGATCTTGCATGTGGTAAAACATGAGTTCAACAACAGTATATTTTAAACTTTATCATCATTATAAATTCCAAGATCTCTATGTGATTGCATATGCTTTAAACTAATGGATTATTGTTTCAAATAATATTCATCTTTTAACTAGAGTCACTTATTTTTTGCTTTGACTGTAGTCCACTCCCCCCCCCCTTTCTCAACAATTTTATTGGTCTTAATAAAAGATCATAAAAATGTTCAATTTTAATTAAATATACAATTTAAATATATTCATTCATTAAATTTCCAGAACTAGCATACTAGAACTATAAATTTTATAAAATTAAATAATCATTTGTTAACGATAATATTATTAAGAAACTTAATACAAGATAATGTTTTTATTATTATTTATGTTTTTCTTTACCTATTCATATAGAGTTTTACTGTTCATTTTTTTTTTAATATTTTCCATATGTTTTACACTTACCAAGTTTTATATGTACTAATCAAAGCATATGTAAGAATGTGCTTAAATGTTTCATTTAAAATGAAAATATACTGGTATAACTTTCTTATCATTTTAAAATTAGATTTTTGTTGAAACAAGCATTTTAAACAACTGATAACAATTGTTTTATTTGTAAAAAAGACATCATTTCTCTTTTATTTAAAGCAATATCATATTTATTATTCGTATAAAAGCAATCCATTGGAAGCTACAATTTTAAGTGACTTTTAGGATCTAACAGGAACTTTAATTTGAAAGCTTTTGCTTTAAAGAAGCGTGTATCAGTTTATATGGTCGATATTTTATCCAAAGAATAAGAAAGGAACACGGAATCCACCGAATCCTAGACCACCATGACCTTGTCTACCAAGTCCAAAATTTGTAAATTCTTTGTCTCCAAATCCCTTGCCTCCATGTTCTTCATCTTCCACGCTGTAAGCTTTTCCTGAATCATGGCCACTACCAAAACTGAAGCTGCGATCGTATCCTTTTGATTTTACTCCACCTTTGTGGCCACCATATCCAGATCCAGCATGATCACCTTCTGCTACACCATGAGATTTATCACCATGGCCACCATATAGTTTTTTCTCGTGTTCATCAATTTCACTTCGACTGCTTACAAAAAAAGTAATGAGGCAAGCAGCCACCTAGAAGGATAATGAAAATACCATTTACAATAATAACCTTATATTAATAAATTCCAATTTATTAATAAGAGAATCTACTTTAAATGACAAAATATTAGATTTAATGACATTTTTATAAATGATTTATTTTATAATGATGATAAACTAACATAATTGTACCAAGCAACCTATACTACAATATTAAAAAGAAAAACATATTTTAAAGACTGTATTGTATAAGGGATAAAAGAAGTTAATTTTCATCAATGATGAATTTTTAAACATTTCACAATAAAGTATTACAAAAAGTTACTTTCAATAAAGATAGCCTATGCTTGTGGTATAGAGATTAAAATTTATCCTTTTAATCCAATATTTTTCGATTAAATTTTCAGAATGGAATTATTAGTTTGATTAATATTAATTAAGCATTGTCTATATGTTAGCAATATAAAGAAGAATGGTAGTTTATTCATTTTCTTACTAGGCCTCTTGTGATTTAGAAGGCAGAAACCTATTAGTCGATGAATAGACTGATTTAATCACTTTCGATCTATAAATGAAAAAAATACAGAAAGATGTTATTGTCAGAGTCTATGCCCATTACATATTCACAGAATTCGACATCCCATTGCTGGAACGAAGAGAGAATATTAGATCAGATGATCAGAATTTTTTCCATTGTTCGCAGTTCAAAATTACAAAGTATTTTAATGTAATGAAATATAATTTATTAACCAAACAGAACAGTCCATGTCCATTGAAATCCATGGTAATGAATGCCTTCCAGTCATGTCTAAAAATTAGCTTTCTTTAAACTGTTTCATAAGCGTTATTCTATATTTGTTAGAAATAAACTTAATTAAAAAAGTAAACCCTCATAATACAAAAAACAGATTTGTAATGTAATTGTTCTAAAAACACAATAATAAAGTATAAGAAATACAATATTAAAAAAATAGAATTCAACTGAAGGAATAAAATTTTCAAACTAAAATTAATATAACATTGAAATATTAAAAATTATATTATCAAATAAATCATTTTCACTTACAATAATACATAGATTTGTGTTAATTCTGTAGTTAAAAAGTTATTTAAAGTAGATATATACTTATTTGTTAATATATTTAATGTGGTAAGCTGTTATTTGGAGAAAAATTCAATTAATTGTGTTACGATAGGAATCTTTAAATAGATGCCTAAAATTAATGTAACATTGAAATATTAAAAATTATATCATCAAAGAAATCATTTTCACTTACAATAATACATAGATTTGTGTAAATTCTGAAGTTAAAAAGTTTTTTAAAGTATATATACACTTATTAGCCAATATATTTAATGTGGTAAGCAGTTATTTGGAGAAAAATTAAATTAATTGTGTTACGATATGAATCTTTAAATAGATGCCGACTTTGTAATTAAAAATTATATACAAAATTATGAACTATACTTTCTAAAATTTACTAGCGGGATTGAGTTAGAAGCTTTTCAAATTTATATAATTCCCCAATATAGTTTTCATAGCTATTTTACTTAATATTCTAAGTTATTCTTATAAAATTATATATAGTTCGAAGAGATTATTACAATTAATATGATTAAGCATTTCTGAGATATTTTTTGGTCGAATTCTCGGTATCTACGACACACCTTATATTTCAAAAAAGCCCAATTAGTTTATCAACAATACATTTTTTGTAAATTTTTTAATTCTTTTTTTTTAAAAAAAAAAAAAAAAAAAAAAAAGACAGCTATTGCATGGTATGCTTAAGACAACACCGGAATCATTATAACAAGAATAACTGTAAAGAGAATCTCTAAACAATTGGCTGCAGTGAAAAAAATATTAATCTATCTTTAATAAATTATATATATATATATATATATATATATTATAATTCTCCTATATACACAAAAATTAATTTTATTCTTTTCTCTGAATTTTGCAATTAAAAATTAAGTATATTATTTTAAATATTTTAAACAAATTTCTTTTTATCAGTAATAAATAAATTTATAGTATGAAAAATAAAAAAAAACTGAGCTTCGTTCTTCATTTGCATTAATTTTTACAGTAGGTATTCAATATAGAATGCATATACCGTGTGTATGCATAAGTTGATGTTCCTTATAATACTAATGCTATATAAATCACGAGATATTGTATACAAGTTGTAAAAAGACTTACCAAATATAGGTTAATCCTCAGCATGTTTTCTATGTCTCTCGTTAGAAAATAGGAAAGAAGCTAAACAAACTATTAAGATTTCGTCTTATATTTTAAGCGAACAAGTTTGCCATCGCTTTATAAACCAATTACCTCTATTGTATTGCTAGTATTGTTTGCTTTTTTGTGTAATCAAGATATTTTTTCTTTTTAGTATAATCGTTTGTGGTGTATTATTTTATTTAAAATGCAATGTGTTGGATTCGAGGTGCAACATCAAAAATACATGGCTCATTTACCACGCATCTTG
>JAPDSC010004487.1:12775-38720 GCA_026290005.1 Latrodectus geometricus | reverse complement strand
ATATATATATATATATATATATATATATATATATATATATATATATAGCTTTAATAAATAAAATATTTCCAAGTTTGTTCACCATGTACTATGTCATCAAAAATAAAATATAATTTGAACTAGGTAGAAAATATTGATAATTTAATAAAATTCACCTTCTGTTCTTACATTTGTCTGAGGAAGTACATTTTTATTCATATAGTTTCAGTCTCTTCATAATTAAAAAAGTATTAACAGGAAAATATAAAAAATAGCATCTTGAAGCATCTAAAAGGAATTGTTTTTTATTTATACTAATAAAGTATGATAAATCTTTAAAACTGTACAAAAAGGCATAAACTGACAAAAAAAAATATATGTAATCAAAGCAAATTCGTTAAAAAAAATCTTTTGTAAAATGAAAGTCCATTAAAAAAAAACTTTCGTAAAAACACATTCATTTTTAAACAAAATAAATCTTAAAATAGTTTATGCTATATTAAAAGTACAACTACAAACTTTAAAATTTCTCAAATAGAAATTTAATTTTTATATTACTCTAAACACACACACACTCACACATAATTGTTTTAATAATAACAGTGTTATTTAACAAGAATTCCTCTATGACTATCAAAAAAAATTTTTTTAGCTAATTATATTGTTAATGAAAAGCAATTGAGGAAGCTATAAGGAAAACTGATTTATGTACAACAATTTTAGAAGCTAGTTGTTCTCATGCATACCAGTAAAATTTAAATTAACACTTTACACCGCTTTTAAAACCGTTGCATTTTCAGTAAAAGAATCAACTTTCACCAATGAACAAATATTGTAGATTTTCGTATTGTTAATGAAAGGAAATTTTCTTAGTATTGTAGAAAAGGTTAAACACTTTACTTTCTTAGGATAAAAATTTTGCAAGGTTTTGTTACATTAGTGTATAATATATATATATATATATATATATATATATATATATATATATATATATATATATTGTGATGTTATGGTTAAGTAAATTTTATTTCTC
Source organism: Latrodectus geometricus (assembly GCA_026290005.1). NCBI lineage: Eukaryota > Metazoa > Arthropoda > Arachnida > Araneae > Theridiidae > Latrodectus > Latrodectus geometricus. The sequence continues at coordinate 37,708 of JAPDSC010004487.1, read as the reverse complement.
TGGATACTCAATATCACCAATTTGAAAGTGTCAGCATTTCATTATATATTTGAAATTTATTAATCACCTTAAATACTCTTAAGAGTGTAATAAAATTGAAACATATTTTGCTTCACATAACTGCACAAGTAAAGTAGTTTTACTTTTATTAAATTATTTTACTATTCATGGCTAGTTACAAAAAATTAAAAAAGTAGTTGTTAAATACTGAAAATTATCAAATTTCATGCATAAAAAAGTTTTAAAAAAATGCAAATTTTTTACTATACAAAGTACAAATTACTTACTAGCATAATACTTAGTACGAAGATAAATGAAAATATTTCCCTTAAATAGAGCGAAAATAGGTAAATTTTCACAGCCGGAGATAATGTCCATTAATTATGACTTGACAGAAACATAAACATTGTGAAAAACTTTTATAATTTCTTAAAAGCAATTTATTTAACAATCAATAATATCTGGATTTCCAAGCAAAAATTTGAAAGATATTTCTTTTTTCAGGATACCTTCGAAAACAATAATTTCTTCCCAAATTATTTCTAAGTTTATTTTTACTTCATAAACGTTCCTTAAATGTTACAACGAAATTCTGTTTAAAATATATATAGTACAATAATTAATTCGATTAGATTTACTAAGAATGAATGAAGTGCGGCCATGTGGACCTTGAAGATCCCATGTCTTTGTCATCAAGACAGATTTTTTCCATGGTCGGGGAGATTGCTTGCAAATCCTGAGCAGAACCTCCGTCTCATCCATGGTACTTTCAGAAACACCCGGGCCGCCATAGCATCCAGGACCTCTAGGGTACATCAGACAGCATACTCAAGATTTCCTACTGGCCACCTGAGGCCAAATGAGGCATTGCTTTTGAGGTTGTCGAAAGAATTTTTCTTTCGTGCCCAAAACGCAATGTTGACCCCTTCTCTCCTGAACATATCCTGAAATGTGCATTGTGAAGAGGCTGTGGCAGACCCTCAGCTGTTTTTGAACTTTCAGAGCATTTTTAGTCTCATGGATCTGGTCTAGTTTTACAAGACCAAGTGGGGGATTAGACACACCACCAAGAATGAAGTTGCTTAGTTAGTAAACAAAAGCTCAAAACAGTTGAGGGCAAGTTTTATAGACAACAAAAGTATTAAAAACTATTTGCAGCATGATTCTTGTGAATTTTTTCATGCTCTGTGACCTGTAAAAAACCATCATTTTAGATATATGATGACCTCATTAGTATACTGTCTCACTAGGATATTCCAAAGTTAAACCATTATTTTTTTGTCTTTAAAATCAGTAATCAAATAATAATTAAATAATCATACATTAATTAGTTATGAGAAACTACATCTTCCCTGTATTCCTGGAATACTTATTTTACCTATTCATCAGTTTCATATTTTGAGTCCTTTCCTTGTCACAATTCGAAGTAGTAAAGATTACTTTACTCTCAAACTATTCGAACAAGTAATTGCTAAACTTTATTATCGCCTCACTTTTCATTGTAGTGAGTTTTTAATATAAGTCAATTTTTCTGGAATCCAAATAGCCAAACTAAATATTATTTCTCATCCAGATAAATTATATTGATTTTATTTATGAAAAATAAATTAAATTTTAAAATTTGTTATTTGTTCGAATAATAATAATAAAACGTCCAAAAAGCGGTGTATAATTGGCAAACATTGTGAAAACATTTTTTCAAACAAAAATTAATACTTCCAAAAGATACAGAGTTAATTGTAATAGATTTAGAAGTTTCAAGCAGGAGTTTACAAAGTTTTTGGAAAATGTTATATCAAATATTTTGCTATATAATACTTGATACACTCATTACATTTGATAGCATAATAAACTTTATCAAATTTCCTCATTTATTATTATACTATAGAATTTATAATACATTTTATCAAACTTGGTGTCTTTGAATATTAGTCCATTTTGCCCAATATATGATTAATTAAAAACTATTTATAAAAATCAATATAAATTAATAGTCAAAAAATTGTCAACTTAATTTAAATCTAAAAAAAATATTAATTTTTGATGAAAAATCAAGTAATTGTTTTTGGTTATGAGTTGTAGAAATTATTTAATAAGTTCATCAACGTTTTTTTCTTGTTTTACTTAACGTAATTTCAGCACAACATCAATTATTTTATAACCAGAAAATAGAATAAACTATAAACTGCTATTTGCTATAAATTCTAACAATCATGGCTGCCACATCAATAATATTTTAATAGTCACCATATATATATATATATATTTATATATATATATATATATATATATATTAACTGTAGTATAGAAAAAAAAATTTCTATCATTGGACGAAATACTTTTGTGTAGCAGTGCTTATTTTATTTTGTTTTTCCAAATGTTTTACTTTGCTCGCAAAAAACCTTTGGAAAAGTAAAATAAGTAAATGTTGTAATGTTGTAAATGTTGCAAAAAAAAAGTAAATGTTGCACGTTTGCAAATCGCTTCATAATCAATTGATCAAATAATATTTCTTCAATTTTGTTCTGAATTATCACTGACATCAAAGTCGTTGAATTTGCAATAGCCTAGTTCTTGTGACCGAAAAGTAACAAGTTCGATACCAAACCTAATAGAAAACCTGTCGTAGTAAGAGAAGCTATGCAAATAAAGAGTTTTGTACTATTCAGCATCCCTCATTCAATTTGGCGTGAAGAGGAGAGTGCTAGCTTATGTGTCGATCGTATCACTTCACTGCAGTTCAAAATTATGAGGCAATATCCCGTGATTGGTATAAAAATACCCGTGATTTCCCGTGGACGCTCGGACGTATTGCAATAACCTAATTTAATATAATCAGGGGAATTCTCCTGTTATCTAGCTATGTTTGTTTAGGCGTTATTCTGCATACACGGACTTTCTTTTTCTCCTCACCTTGTAATTTGGTTTTCTTTCCCCTCATGCTCTCCAATGTTATGGCATATAACCAATTAGGACTTGAAGCCCCTTTACCTGAACTAGAGCAATCTGCCTCCAATTTGTTAGCTTCTATTGCTTTTTTTTAAATTTATTTTATTATTATTTTTTATATTAAATATTGCAGCGATGCAGATGCTCTCAAGCACCTCTTAGAAGTCTAGGGGGCTCTAGGTGTGGGGAAGACTTTACCCGTTAACCACATGGTACAGTCCGGGGTCTCCCCACACAGTCAATCAATCAAAACAATGTTATCTAGTTATTTCATTTGGATGTATAAGGGTAATTTTTTTTCATCATAGAAAAACAATTGAATGAACAACAAACAATTAATTTTAAAAAACAATTGAATAAAGTAGCTAAAGATATTTAATTGAATAAAAATATAAATTTTGATAATAACAATAAAAAATCGAAAATAAAAAAAATATTTATACAATACATTGTCGAATTTTTAATCATTTATGTGGAATATTAAAACCCGTTTTAACATCCCACATAAAGGACTAAAAACTATAAATCACTATTCAAAATTGAAAATTCAGAGAGATAATTTAATATTTTCAAAGAAATCGAAGGAGATTTCTTGAAATATAAAGAATAAAGAGTGTAAACATCACTTTTCATATTTCCGTCGTTGTAAATTCATATTTTAATTGAATATAAACTTTTTGTTTTTATTATGACAAAGAAAGTTGTCATTTGTTTTTGTAAAAAATATTAAAATTTTTTTACTATTATCTTTCACACTATGTTCTTATCGATAAGAAACAAACATTGCCAAGATTACCTAGTACTTTATCATTAAAATTCGAGAACCAATGACTGTTAATGTTCATCGTTCCATTAAAGAAAAAAACTTTGATAATACCATTTCCGTCAAAAATTAAAGACATGTTCAGGTGAAGTTATCGATAAATATATCCAAATGACGTTTCTGAAGTTAAATAACTATTCATCTTTATCTATATTTATCTTTTTGAGCATGTGAATCACTCTTCTTTTGTAATTTAAAATAAATAGTAAGTAATCTCTTTATTTACCACATTTATGAAAAATTAAAACAAAATTTGTTACACCATTTCGTTTAATTGATATCTTAATGGGACTAATTTAGTCATTTCATGTGATAAAAATTCAAGCTAAGGACAGCTCATAAAATGAAATTTTTGATTGAAATTTTAAAAATGAAAATGTGCTACAATTTAATTCTATTTTTCATTTGATATCAATGCAGAAAAAACTGTAAATATTTAATATTTTGCAGGAATATAACATTGATATACTCCATAAAAAGTTGGAATAATTACTATTTTCAACACATTAAAAAATTATGAGACAATAACAAAATAAATAATCTCATCTAAAATATGTTTATTAGCATTAAAATAATTAGTGCAGGTTTTGAAATAAGCTAAAATGAGTAATTACAATGATACAGGAACGGATAATACAGTAAATATTTCACTCTTGTTAATTGGAGCGGCGAGCAACTGTTTCGGAATCTGAAAATAGAGAAATTTATTTTAATGAAATCGCAATAATGAACAAAGAAAAAGTTTTTGAAACTTTATAAGAACAAATTATATCACTTTTTCAAATAATAGAAATCAAAACTTTCTCAGCAGTTTTTTATCATTACAACAACAAAAATTTTATATTTTTCTTTCCTTCTAAGCAAAAAGGGATAAAGACTTATAAATTAACATCGTACAAGAACTATTATCAATTTTTTAAGAATTATATGTGAAAAATATACTAAACTCTGTGCTACACAAGCCCATCGGTGAGACAAGGACTACAGAGTCCATATCTTTTTTCTTGACCAAGGGCTCTGAGGTGCGAAGCATGTCCCGGTTATGTTGTCAGCTTAACGTGAAACCCCCAGAGTTCAATTCTCAACCGTACTTAGTACACAGTTTTATTAACCCACTGAAGGGATGAAAGACTGAGTTGACCTTTCCCAACTCAAAAATAAAATATTTGATAAGAGCACTACCTCTATGCCACCAGGCTATGAATCATATGTGAATGACTATATAAATAGTTACGGAAAAATAATATAATGCTTATGAATAAATTTATTAAAATAAACAAGTTTGTGAATATTCGTATTTACATATGAGTGTCACAATATAGTCAAAAATTATTATATTTCCTCTTATATATTTTTCTATTTTAATGTTCTTTCTATTATGTTTCTTTCTATATATATAGTATTAACTTTATGAATAACACATATGAGTAAGAATAAGTGTCCCCATTGACAGATTTATTAAGCAGCATTAGGCGAAGATGGTACAAGGTATGATTTTTCTGATGAGTCATATGAAGACTAATGTATACAATTTCATGACAAGCTTCCCAAAGTCATACAGCCAGAAAAATTACGTATAGAGTAAAGGCGACAAATGTAAAATGCAACAAAGCAAGAGAAGAAATAAGTAAATCTATATAATTCTCATAAGATGAATTAAATTAGAATTAGCACTGCTGGTTCCAAATAAAAAAGAAATTTAAAACATTATGTAAATTATGATATTTTTGGTGCTTATTTTTATATCTTTTTTTGTATTCTGTTTGTCCTATTTCATTTTTGTTACGTATATTTTCACGATTCTTCAAGTTATTTTTGCGCTGATTGAATTACCAACGTAGTTTAATCGCTTAATGTGTTTCTAACTTATTTTTGCGTGTAATGCTATTTTAATGTATATATGTTCCAGTAAAGGAGAGAGAGAATGATTAATCCCAGTGATTATGTATAATAATCAGTGATTATTCATCATCATCACTATACTTGGTAAATAGAAGAAATTACTACATATTTATCGCATTTGCTGATTATTTTTGGAGATCCTCAATTCATAATAAAGAATGTAGAAAATTCGGATTGCATTTTGTAAAGTGACGATACCTTAATCCGAAAAAAAATAAATTTTCAAAATAACATTAAAAATTTCATTCTTACCAATTTGAAAAACATCATGATGACTTACAACATATATTTGAGTTTAAAAATATAAAAATATTTTATTTATATTTTGTTTATTATATTATATATATTATATTTTATATTTGTTAAAAATATTTAATTTATATTTTGTTAAGATATAGAACATCAAAATGACAGTTATAATATGCCACAAATGTATCAGAAATAACAGCCAAATAATATATCAAAAGAGGTGGCACTCCAGATCTTAATGTCCTATTAGGGGCATGTGTGATGCACGATATAAAAGCAATATCTAGATGCATTCTAGACATGTTTGCTGATGTTATCAAGATAATGTTAAAAGTAAAAACAACATCTAAAGGCCACTCGTCTCCAGCCAGAACAGTTCCAAGTTATTTGAGCCTGACACCACTTAAATAAGATTTGACGTTGCACAAGCTAGAGAAATCAACGCCATAAAGGTTGAAAAGAGTGAAAATTCTACTCTCATATACCCCTTAGTATCATATTGAGAATATGACGGTTAAATATACAAAAAAAAGCCCAGCTTACATCTCAGGTAGTAAATAACCAAGAATCAAGTGTTGTAAAAGCTATTTCCCCAATAAATTTCTTTAATTCAGCCTTTGCCATTATAATATTGGCATAACTGTTTATGTACCATTCTGACATTGTCTTATTGAAGATGTAAAATTCAGTCGTCGATTAACTACTATCAACGTAGTCGGATTACCACATTGCTAAGACTCAATGCCGAGCGATTATTTAATTCAATTAACAAATATATTTCACTCTAGTTGAAAGATTTATACTCATTCAAACATATATGAGAGTTTGAAAGCGTTACTTGCAAACTCTTTTTGAATATTTCGTAGCAACAGTATATGCAATTAATATTTTATATACTTTTTAATTTAATTCATTATATACACATACATATTAGTATATGGTAAGCATTCATGCTTTATGAAATCAAAGAGAACCGGAATATAAATAAATAAGTTGAATCAGATATTAAAGTTTTAATCAAATAAGAGGTACAAAAAATTAAATTAATTCACAATTTTCTGATTCTGTGTTATTTTTCATGTAAATATAATTTGAAATGTAACCACATAAATATTTGCATACATATTTACTTATTACTTAAACATATGCAAGTAAATATAATTACATAAATATCCTGGCAATTTATTTCTTGAAAAATCAGGCAAATATTATTTTGCGAATTTATTAAAGTAATACAAAAACAAATGTTATTTAAAGAAAAACTTTTTTTATGGAAATACTAAGTATTATAAATACCATTTTTTTTCCAAGTCATAAGAAATTCTAACTCATAAAGTTTCAAAATATCTTTCATTAATTTCTTAAAATATTTTAGGAATTCTTCCAAAGAGTTTATACAATTCTTTTTCTATGATAAATTACTCAACTCTTTCAACTTTGAGGAAAGATTAGTTCAAATAAACTACATTTTATCTACTATCTTTTTCATTAAGACCAAATGTTTAAACTATTTACCTCTTATTTCATTATTCCATAGAAACTCCCTGAGGTTAATAGATGGATCCGTAATAACAACCACTGCAATAATCTGTGCAAAAAATGTCATCATCAGAAGGGTCGTCATTAGAGCCGCAGTCCAGGTAGAGAATAACAGGTAATGAGCCGAAAACCGGGTATGCGGTAGTGGTAAAAGATGGCTATCTGACACCATCACTGCCAGATTGAGAGACGACATCTTGGAAGACTAAGCTTTAATGAGAAACTAAAATAATAACATTAGCTATTGATATCAAACATAAGTACCATGAAATAATTACTGTATAAAAATACTAAAAAAAGTAAGTGTTAGATCTAAAGTATTTGGCATAATAATTTTTCAAGTTATCTTAGGTGTTATTATGAAAGAAATATTAAACTTAGTCATACACAAAATCTAGGACAAAAAATATTTAATTTCAAATAAATTGAAGATAACTAATTAGGAAAACATTGAAAATATCTTCCTTTAAAAGTCTCAGTGAAAAATTATTTCAAAAATAAATTTACTGAGAATTCCCTTATTTCAATTATCAGAATTTTATGTAAAATTATTTTCTTCAGTAACCAAAATAATGTGTAATTAATTTCATAATCTGACAATAAATAATTCAATGCTCAATAAATAATAATGTGACTACAATATCTTATTCTTTATGAAGCATCTTTATGAAGTAATCTTTATGAAGTATCCTTATAAATAAATTAAATAACATAATTATTATAGTTTTCATTTAAATTAACGATCAGAGAAATTAGAAAATATTACGATTCTTCATAACTGTTCGAAATTAAAAAATATTTAATGTAGCTGCATAAGTATATAATTTCATTGTTAAAAAAATTCCATATATTTAAAATACAGACATATTTTGTATTTCATATTTATTTTAAGGTATTCTTATATTAATAAAAATACGCAAAAAATTTGCTGAAGAATCCTCAGAAAAACGTGAATATTATAAATATTAGCAAATGGAATTTAAAAAATTATGTAATATAATATTATAAATTTTTAAAAATAATATAAATACTTTTAAATATTTGCTATAGCATATTTTTAAAATTAATAGCTAATAATAATGGCTTTAACAAATAAATGAATTATAAATAAGATAATATTCTTAACCAACACTTAACTTAACCACACAAGAATTGTCTGAGCTAACTCAGAATATGAGAATAAGTGGTTATTGGAATTAGAAAAACAAGATTTTCATAATAAAAGTAATTGCAAAATCAATACATACATAGCGCTAAGTTCACATTATCAGTTTACATTTAAAAATTAAATGAAGACATCGTAAATTTTATACGGTCTGCTGAACGCAGGAATCCATTTAAATTTTTGAACTGTCATGCTAAATTCTTATAATGATAGAATTTTTATTTCCTCATTTATTCAGGCAGTATCTGTAGATTAATGAATATTTCCTAATTCTTTTTTTAAAGACAATATAGTTCCTTATTAGTCTATTGGACAGATTATTCTGGCTATAATTAATACTTTATGATTAACAAAACTTTATTTTTAAGCAGTTTTGAAGTAATGCGGCTATAAGTATTTATCAACCAATTATTATTTTTTAAGTTCGTTTTGGAGTAATAAAATATTTATAAAAACTCATGATATTTTTAATATTTTTATGCAAATAATCACTTATTTTAAAAAGAATAAACCAACTTGATCCCCAATTTTGTAATTATGAATTTAGGTAAAAATATGATACAATTTACTTTTAAAAAATTCTCTTTCATTTAAGAAATCATACTTTAAACTAGCTAACAATAAGATGTGATTTTCTTTTCTATTCAAAGTTAGCTTAAAATATTTATTCATAATTTTCTATTTAATGAGACAATAATTATTAGATGAAAAATTCCTCACTGTTTTCATTTTTATTTTCATATTCCCTGTTTTTAAAACTCTTATCTTAAATCTAAAATAACTTATAAATAACGTAATTCGATTTTATATTTAAATTAGTTTATAAGGAAAACATTCAATTCCTTTATTAATTTCAAGGATCATGAATTAATTTGGCAACGATGCAGATTTTTTTAAGACTATAAATAATCCTACATGACATCGATGTTTTGATAATTTCATCGTATATAATTTCACTCTAATAAGTTTTTTTAATTAGTCAGTCAGAATAATAATTAAATAGTCAGTAGATGTCTTAAATGTCACAGCTAAACATTGACAGACTCAATAATTATTTTTATTCGTTTTAAAAGTATATCAATAAATCCTCTACAAAAAATTTATTCTTTTATAAAAGTTTAAGACTCAGAATGAATTTACAAAAAAGTAATATTCAATGACATTATGAACTCAAGTAATTTCGAATGAATCCATAATTGTGGTAGATTTTTACATAAAGAATTTTAATACTAATAAAAAATTGGGGAAAACATGATTATTAATTGAATGAATATTCTTATTTTTGCTAACAATATTAATGATGTTCATAATATTCCATTATGATATTTTTTAATTAAAATATCATAAGTAAATATTGCATTCACTGATTGTATCTGATTGCATCAAGTTTGAAAATAACATTGTCATTCAATATTTGACAGTAAATTACTTTTTATTCAAAATAATTCACTAAAAGAATTTAAGGATAAAAAATATAATTTTCAAGAATATTTTTTTAATTTTTATTTATTCCTCCTAATCTGATATTCCTAATTTCTTATTAGTATCGAAAAAATATTTTTTTTCAACATTAAATCAAAACAGAATTTTCCAAAACAATTGAAGTTTTTAAACTTTAAAATTTCCATGAAAGTAGTAAAGGATAAAATGAAAAATTTATTTGCTACAATTTTTATTTTTATTTTTTAAAAACTAAATTATATGTTTTATTTTAGTATAATACAAAAATTGTAAGACTGAAAGTTGGAAAATGTATTTCCAACGACATATAACAATTTCCATGCTAATCGATTTTCTTAAAAAATATTTGCAAAATGATAAAAATTATAATTTGATTTTATTAAAACACTGTATTTCCTTCTATTTTTAAATATTTTTAACCTCATTCAAAGCCTTTAAAATTATTTTTATCCTAGATAATCATTTAATTTAAATATTTACCTTTTTTATGTAATTGATTATCCGTTAATAAATAGGATACAAGTCTCAACCAAATAAATATTAATTTTAATATATTAATGAGTTATTAATAAATAAAGACCATTCGGTGTTTGATGTTTAAATATTACTGCATTAAATTATAATATTTTGCTATTTAACATACATAAACATATGCGAGTGAAATAACAGTAAACAAGAAACCCATTCAGAATAAGTGGCAAATTGATTTTAAATTAGGTTGTTTTTGTTGTGTTTTTATGTCGCAAAGTACAAATATGGACATGTTTCGATTTTAAATTAGGATTACGCTGGCCAAAATGTAAACTATAAATGTATGCTAACCTACTCAAATGAAATTTTGAAAAAAATCCTTCCTTAGGAAATAAAAATAGAAATACAATACGTGCTTTATAATTAGAAATTAATACTTGACTTACGCTGTTTCAGGTATTTTGTTACTCATAAAAAATACTTCCTTTTTTCTCTCTTATGACTTTGACAGATGTTAAGACAAAAACTTTCATTATTTCTTCTTTGTTCAGCTCTTAGGTTTCTTAAGAAAAAACTAAAGTAATTTAAAATGTATTTGGTACTCGGAAATAAAGTGTGTCTTAATTCGGTGACACATAACTACAAAACTGATGAATAAGATTTAAAATCATCTAAAATAATTGTCTAACTAATTAAGAAATATGTGATTATATTAAAAGATATTCCAATAAATTCTTATTTGTATATTTATTATTATCGTTGAATACTAATTTATTTATTTATTTAATTATTAAAAAAAAGCAAATTTTCCTAAGTTTCCTATTTAAAGTTTTTAAGAAACTAGAATTTTTATGAAAGTATGTTAATAAAACAAAATTTCAAATTATAATTAGATTACTCAGATTTCTTATATTTTGAATTAATTTATATTTCCTATTCTAACACATTTATTTTAAATGTGGGCAAATTAATGTGTGAATTTTAATGAGTAATTTTGATGTAAATGTTAAAATTATTTTTAATAGTTATCTCTAATTCCTTACGAAGTAAGAAACACAATCAGGTTATCAACATATTACGTCATTTGAAGTGTCGCACACAGTGACTTACATTTGCTGTTGCCAACATTAAGTGTAAAAACATTGCGCAGATAATGAAGTAATCAAACAAAAAAGCTTCCTCCAATTTAATGAGGCGTTACTTTTCTTTATCATCTCTTAGTCACCAGTCGGAGAAATCAGCATCATTTAAAATCAATTATTGCTTTACATTGCAACCTCCTTAGGTAGTAATGGCTGAAACATAATGACTTTTACTACAATGATCGGTCTCTTACATATTAATAATACTCGCTTTTTATTCTTTGAAACTAATTATAATGCATATACATTTCTTACTGCGTTTTTCTATTAGATAAGAAATGAAATATATCATGCATTGATTTAAAAGTAATTATGCAAGTATCTGCAATAATACAAACACGGAATAAGCATCTGCAATGTAAGCATCTGCAATAAAAGCAAACTTGGAATAAATTATGTCATCAATGTATGTTCATTGTTATAAGTAAACAAGAAATGGCATGGCTTAGCATATATAACCTAACCACTCTTTTAAGGTACTTAAATATCCTCCGCAAACTTAACTTTCGCAAAATCTTTCTCACTGAGTAAACTGTCGCAAGAAAGCAACCCTAGAAACATATACACGTACCAAAAATTAAAATCCTAACAAATTTTTCCCGTCTTACAACGATTAGCTAATACCTGGGACTTTTAAATCCGAAGAGCGTGATCTTAGCTTTTGCCCACAAATAAGGTTACAACATTTCATTAAGCACTCATTTCTTTCTTTTAAGTTACCTACAGGTATTAACCACTTGCGCTGGAAAAACGTGCCACGCACGTCGTAATGCTTTTGTCACAGAATCGTCAATGACGTGGTATGTACGTCGTCACTATATACATTCATAATGATATTCTATATAACAACGAGTTATTCTGGACTGTTCCGGTACATACGTCGATGAATTCTTTGCTAGCGCAAGTGGTTAAAAGCATTGTAATAATTATATGCTTCTTATGATGTATTAAAAAAGACAGAGTACTTACGATAATAATTAAATTGCATTTACTTCCATAAAAAGCTATTATTTAAATAGCAGCCTTTTAATTCCAAAAATAATTAAATTAGCTAACGCGGCTATCATTGAATATGAAATATCGTGGAATTAAATTTGAAACTTATTATATATTTTAAATTCATGAATTTTTTTAAAATATCCAATCAAAATGTGATAGAATATGAATATCATAATAATAATGCAATATAGTCTGACACAAGTTTATCATTGATCAAAACTTTTGCGATTACTCCATTTCTTATGTTTTCTGATTTTTTAACCTTTTTTAATGATATAAATGTTAATTTCTTAGTTATTAGATGTTTTCATTTACCAGGTCATACAAAATTTATTCTATATTCTACATATCTTGTATAATAATTTCGAAATTCATGGATAAAAACATTGATTTAATTGGGTTTTGTTTTCAGAATAACAGCATTGACTTTTGATTGTTTATATAACATTGGAAAAATGCCATCTAAGTTTTTTATATTGATTCATAATTTAAATATTTTAAAAAATCACAATAAGTCCTGAGATAAAATAATTCATATGATCGTAAGTATTTCAATTTTAAATAAAAGATCTAAAATATGCTTTCAAAAATTATTGTCACGTCATTGTCATAGATACAAGTCAGTTTTGGAAAATTGATAACTTTTCACCTTCAAATTTTCCATATTGGAAATCTAAGGTGTAAAATGAAAAAAATATGTCCATCGTTTAAATATAATTAGCAAATAAACACAATTTTTTTTCATAAAATTATTTCACAATTTTTAATTCTAAAATTAAGCTAAGCAGATGACGTAAAATAAAAATGATAAAACTTCTTACGTTTTATTTTATAAGTATAAAATTGAAAAAGAACCTTCAAAAAGCTTCTCAAGAAATGCAAGAGGTAAAATCAAAATATGTGTGTTGTTCATTTATGTCAATTACTGCATGTTTAAAATACTTATCAAATTATGGTTATTTGATGTTCCCTGAAAATAGTCCCTTTATTCCCTTAAAACATACCCTGATTGCATTGATCAGGGAATATAAATGTATTTTTCAAAATGACAAAGATTATAACTGCATCTATTTCAAAATCATTGCTATTTCTTTCGAATTTTATAAAAGGAAATATTAAAGTTTTCAGATATTTATATCATAAATATCTATAGTTGCTTTCTATATACAGCAAATTTTTAATTTTAAAAATAAATAAAAATATATCGGAGAAGTTATGATGGTATAAACAGGTAAAACAATTAAGAAAATAAGCTTTATTTTTAATAAAAATTGAAAATTCAGCAATTATAAATATATTATTCCATTTATAATTCATTGCATTATTTATTCTCAATATTGCTTAACCTTTTAAATCTTATACGAACAGCTTTAAAAAGCAAATCTTAAAGCTTATTATTAAGGTTTAAATAATGTGAAAAGGTTACCATTCCATTTTTTAAAATTGTTTGTTAAATCTTACTGCATTAGCTTGAGAACTGAAAATATTTAAATAAAAATATATTGAAAGGTCAATGCTGATATTAATAGATAAACTAATTATGAAAATAAGCACCACTTTAAGAAATTTTGAAAATCCAGCAATTATGGTCATTTGATGTTTTATATCATTGCATTAATTATACAATATTGTTGTAACACTTAAATTTTTTGTATTAACTTAAAAAAGTAACTTACTTTGATATGAAAAAGTAAGTTACTTCGTATTTATATAGTAATTCGTATTTCAAAATTACTTATTAAAACTTATTTCCCTGCTCTACTTTCAGTCCACGTATCCTAGAAAAAACAAAAAGTTCTACAGTGTCACTAAAGCTATATATGTTACGTCAAAAAATAAAATTAATTTTTTTGTAATCTTTATTCAACTCATTTATTTGGTTCTTATGTTCAAGGCTATTCCAAATGTGATCTGAGAATCTTTTCATAAATCTTTTTTGGTAAAGGAAGTTGTTACTTTTAAGTGAGACATTTACTGGAGTTAAAAATCTAGTAATACGAGATGTTCGATTTATGAAAACAATTCGAAAGGAAAGAAAAATGTTAAAATTGATCATCATATTCCATATGCCTCTTTAATATCTATTAATAGTTATTGTATAATTTTAATAATAAATTGTAATCACAATTTAATAATTATTGTAGAAAATTTTTACCTGTAAAATAATGTTTACAATACAAACTTTACTTCTTAATCTGAATTGTTATCGAGTAGAGAACTCCTTCTAAGAAATTGCACCAATCAGCTTCAAAGACAAATATTACGTTTATTGAAAAATAAGAAACTGGTGTTGGTATGCTTTTGTTTTCTTAAGCATATTCCTGATAGTTAGATTATTTTATGCAATGTAATATTATTTATCCCTTTGATCCATAGAAAAAAAAACTATTTCTAAGAAAAAGCAATTTATAATTGATGATCTAGAAATTATTTCTTCAATGTTAGAAGAATGCAAAACATTCTTCTTGGAAGTTTTTCTAAAAGTTTCTGTAATGGAAGTGCCTTGATGTACTCATAATTCAGATACAAGTACCACAAATAAAGTTTTTTTAATAATTTGTTCTTAATTTAAAAATTAATGATCGCAAATTTATCAAAATATGTCATAAAATTTATAATACCATTAATAGATTAGGAATTTAGAGTCTTGATACAGTTCTCCTCAGGTATTAAAAAGAAGGAAAAGCATTTGAAATGAAAGTATCGTCAAAGGAAAATTTTAAAGATCTAAGAAAACAAATTTTTAATGCTGAATGGAAAACCTACAATTCCAGATAATATATATTATATAATTCTTATTACCAATGCCTACTACTTAACTCTACATTTTCAAAGACATAGAATAAAATTCATTATTAACAATTTCAAAACATCCATCTGAAAGGAATGTATAGTTAAAATTGAAAGACACTCAACTGCTTATTTATTAATGACTGTCCTTTTCGAATTAAGCAGATGAGTAAGTCTTAAAAATAGCCAATGGAAAGTTCGTAATTTTAGTTACTTGAGAAATTTATTTAAAAATTTTGTTAGAATTATTTCCTCGTTTGCGTTCCAAGAGCTTGTATGATAATTTTACACCACCATCATTACATATAAATTTAATTTAGAATCCTTTGAATATTTTTAAGCATTGCAATTTACCATAAGAAAAAGCTGCAAGAAAATAATAATTAGCGACTATTCATACAATGCATCCAGATAGAATAAAATAATAATGACTAAGCTATTAACGGAGAATTGATAGTTTAACCATTACAAGGCAGAGACCGATTAGAGAATAAAAATGTTATCTTCATAGATACTATCAGACTCAGAAATGAAGATTTGACAGAAGAAATTAAAATTCTAGTTGAAATTGAGACAAGAAGACTCTTGACTTTTAATCTAAAAATATTTACGATGTTACATAGTAAGGTACTTCTTTTTTGTATTTCTTAGAGCGAAGGAGAAAAATAAAAGATTGATTTGTCTAGTTTGGTCCTTTAATGAAACTTATTTCTGATATTTTCTGTAGAAAAATGATACTTTCAAAGTGAAGATTCAATCTTTTTTTTTCTTAGTTTTAAGCTGGATGTACATGGGATAACAATTAGGACTGATCATCTTTCAAAAACTATAATGTTTTAGAATTTATGAAATTTTTAAATATTTCAGGAAGTTTAGCTGTGGTAGAGGAATATACAGGAAAATACCCAGATTTCCATACAGTTGTTGAAATTAAACAAAATTAATGTTGCTTAAAAAACTCAAAATTTCTCAAAACTAAAACCAATATATTTTATTTTATCAAAACTTTGTAGATTTTAGACAGTGAATAGCAAAATTATAGCACGAAACGTAGTAAATTGTTGTTTAAAAAAATAAGTAGTCTTTAGGTATAAATATGACAAATTTTGAAACAATTTTTATAAAAAAATCAGTAAATCATGCATGTTCAACGAATTCTTAAATTTAAAAAATAAAAAATAAATAGTACGATGACATTAACATTTAAAGTTAAAAACTCTTATTTGAAACAGAATTTGAGAAAAATGACACAAAAATTCAAATTATTCTATTTCGTATCTTTGGAAGATTCGAGGATTTGTAGAATCTAAAATTCTACCTCTATTAATAGCAAAATAGCATAGTTAAACAAAATTAAAGTAAGTAACAAAGTAAAATATACAATAAGTAAAGTATTATTAATAAACAATAAGTAAAATATTATTAATTACAAAATACAAATTATTATTAAAAAAAAATAATTTTTTTTCATTAAAAATACAAGTGACATCAAAGATTAAAAGCACAAAAAAAAGCAATTAAGATACTTAAGAAAATTTAATGTTCTTTCCAAAATTATTTCGAAACACTATGTATAAAATGCATTTTCTATCAAACAATATCGACGCATATTGAAAATTTTAAAATTTATATTTCAAAATCGATAAACAAAACTAGAATTTTTCTTCAAGATCTTAAGAATAATTTCAAAATAACACTGTTAAATCATGAACTAAAATATATTAATTATAAAACATATGCATTATAGAAAATTAACATTTTAGTAAGAAATGCATTATTTAAAAAAAAATAACAAACCTATAAATGCCATCATTATTTATTAATAAACTTGATGAAATTCTGATATTTTCTAGATGCCCTCTACATATAATTACGATGGAAACAAGAAAATATGTAAATTTTATAAAATGAAGCGTTTCTTAAAGAAAAGATAAAGTTAACTATCATTAAAAAAGCAAAGAAAATATTGTCACGCTTACCATTCTAGCTATAGTCCAAGGTGAATTTTCTTCTCTTCGGTAATGCAAAATGACTGGCAAACTTTCATTGCTTCCAGGCGTCCTACTTTTAATACACGAGGAAACTTTTTCTCACATGGTTTCAGGTACACTTCCTGAAGAACTGAATATACAAACTACATTTCGAATATTAGAGGAAGTGCTTTATGTCATCACTTTCTTCATAAACAGAAAAACCGGAATTTTTAAAGAAGGTTAAAAACAACTTTTTTCATCTTAGTTGTGAAAAATAATAATTAAGTGAGGTAACAAAATTAAAACTGGAAATAAAACTAACTAATAGGTAATAATTATCATAAACGATTTCTTATTAAATCATTAAAAAGGAAACTGGATAGTTAAATTTTCTTTTTCTCAGATAAATCTAAATTTCGTGCGATACATATATTTAGTTTGACTAAAACTTATAATATTATAATACTTAAATTCGAAGAATATTATTTTCGAATTTAAGTATCATAATATTTCGAACATTATAATACTCAAATAATATTTATTCATATTTTCTAGACAAAACACATCACTATAAATCTTCCATTTATAGACAGAATGATATCATTTATCATCACTAAATATCTATTTTGATATCATTGCTTAGTATATAGGATTATTAACTAATTTCTTAAATGTTTTATTTATTTATGATTTTAGAAACTTAATTTAAAGAAAGTTTCAAAAAAAAACGTTCGAATCAAAAATTTAAAAAATGTAACAAACAGGCAAAAATATTCATTTAATCTGTGAATTAAGGGAATTGATTTTCGAAAAGAAAATCTACTTCCTATTCTCATTGAAAAATTTAATTTCTTATCATTTTTATTAAAGTCTGTGAAGGAGTTACTCCATTTTTTTCACAAGCTAAATTTCTTTTCGGAAATTCTTTTCCATAAAATTCAACAATCTTGTGTTACAATTTTCAGGATTTTACAAAAAGGCGTGTTTTCATCATATATTATGAATTTGCTGAATATTATTTAATTCTTTTAAGAAAAAAATGAAATTATATATATAAAACAACATATAATGCAATTTATGTATAGTTAATTAAATTATAAATTCAAATGTCAAACAATTGGTCGTTTTTTAAGAATTCTTAAATCGCTGAAATTAAAATCATAAATACCACCAAAATCCATGTTCAAGGGACATGATATAAGATGTTTTAATCTTATATAATGTTACTTGAACTTTAGAATATGTTTTAAACTTCCTAATTTATCTCATGACAATTATATAACTGTACTAAATGAAATTTGTACATTATTAAAAAAATTAAGTTAGTAAACAAATTTTGAAACACAAAATTAGCTACTTCTACAAAATCTGTTAATGTAATGAAATCGATTGTGATAAAAAAGAAAAAAAGTTAATGGATGAAAAATAAGGAAGATTAAAAATTATACATTTTTTATGTATTAATAGCAAAATTTGTCCAAGAATAAGAAATAAAAATAATTAATTTTTCGCATTTTTTGACACATTTAAATATAATATTAAAAACTTTAATAAAATTTAAATTGCAATATGTTCTCCATAAAAAAAGTCACGTTTGATCTTTAGTGACATATACGTAATTTAAAAGCTTAAAAGTAATGAGTTTGAATGTTGAATTGGAAGGAAGCAGTTAAATCAACAATGAGTTTAAATAAAATTTATTCCATTCACAATAATTCTACGTCGTCAAACGTGCAAAGAAATTTATCTTTCATGGTATACAATTGAACATGAAATAACATAATGTAAGATTAATTAAACATAATAAAAGAAAACTTCATATGTGTGTATAGGCATTTTAAAGCTTGACATTGATATATATATATATATATATATATATATATATATATATATATATTTAAAGAAATTCCCCTTACTTTAATGTAAAATGTTTATTACATGTTAAAAATTTTATGTGTTAAAAATGTTCATGTTAAAAGTAACATGAGCTATTTTAATACTTGCTATTATTATATTTTTTGTTCGTTACATTTTAAGAAAATACGTGAGAATGTAGAATTGAATGATAATGTATATTAATTTATATAATTAAATGATAATTTATACGTCTATATTATATGTTTTTCTCTACCCCCAGCTATTGCTTATAAAGGAAATTTTAGAATTTCCTGTTTACTTCAAGAAAGAAGGCATTGTATGCCTTTTTTCTTGAAGTAAACAGAGTGAGAAAGCAAAGCATACTTACCCATTACTCTCTACCTAGTACTCTGTACCTAGTACTGAGTTGAACTCTACCAATTAGATAGAAGCTGCCGGGTAGGAGTCTAATTAAAAAATGGAATCAAACATAAGAGTTCCAATACTTGACCTGCCCTCCCCAGAGGTATTATTTCACATGGTGGACATGGCGGAAGAAAACCAATTCCAGAAAGTTCCAGTTCCGGAAACCAGTTGCGGGAAGTTCCAAAACAATGCATTTATGGTATAAGCAACTTTACTGTGAGTTTAAATGAACATTAATAACGGCTTAAATTAATTATAAGCTCTATAATACAAATTACGAAATGAAATATAGCCCATGTTTTAAGCTACCCAGAAATTTCTAATTTGAGTTCCATTCTAATCCACGCATCCATTGTTATTTCTATCCGTGACAAAAAATTTGTGAAATCACAGATTAAGAATTTTATTTATATAGATGTTTCCATAACAAAACAACAGAATGAAGTAGGTATCAATTAAAAATATCTTTTACATTTTATTTACTTGTTTTTAGCTTTTTATAATTTACTTTGATTTTATAGGCCCAAAATCATGTGGGCTGATTAAAAATCAGCTATCTATTATTTACTTTTAAGCAATTTCTTATACTAGATACGTTTTTATTTTCAATCTCTTGCATTTGCTTTTAATCATGTCCAACTGACCATATCTTCTCCAACTGGTGTGGGAAAACACATTCTTAGAAGTCTCTTCAAGGACCTGATCCTCCCTGAAGGTGGGTCATTCACCGGACTTTCCTTCTTCCGAAAGAAGTCAGGAAATACCATACTTTCAGTTTCTTAAGTTGGAGAAGAAAGTGATTTCTTTTATCTTTCTGGGTCACTCCGTAACTCCAGTAGAGCAAGAATGGAGGAAGGGGAAAAAATAAGAATTACCTTTGGCCTCAAATTTCGTAAGGTATTGCATAACGTTAATGAAGCATGCAAGAAGATTATGCCCGAAGTGAAATAAATATCGCGGTAACTTCTTTTGTTATCGAAACTTAATTAAATGTCCCTTTATTTGCATTTCAATAAATTCAGAATTTTTCTTTCTATGATACTAATTTCATGTTGCAATAATTTAAATTTTAGCATCAAATGTCACTTAAGTATCATTCTTGAGAATATTAACGATAAAATTTCTTCTTATTTGAATCTTTTTATTAAAATGAAAAAAATTAATTATTGAAATTGTCAAAGCATATACTTAGGAATTATAAATCTTATTAACCTAATTAAAATATTCTTTTAAGTCACAGATACCTGACGTTAACCGTAATAACAATAAAAATTAAAATCTCTGCTGTAATCATTTTTAAGATGTGAAGTCTTTTTAATTGATCAAAATGATTACAAAAAGATTATACTGTTTGAGCTATCAATAATGATTTTCATTCATTTTATGTAATAATTAAAGAATTAGATTTAAATTCGGTAATCAAAGGCAGTTATAGTTGATGAACATTTAGTTATACAAGGACATTTTTATGACGCATGATAGAAATACTTTACTGCTATATTAATAACCTTTTTATTATTATTCTATATTTAGAATCAAAATTGTTCTAATTCAAAAAATTTAATTAATTCGTGACAAACTTAACTCTTCAGAACTTATGTAAAGCAATCATGATAAACTATAACTGAAAAAATAGTGCATTTTTTATGCATAAAAGGAACACTTTTATTACTAAATTGCCTAAAACCCATTGATCTTAAAAAAATAAGCATATTTTTTTATCAGAGTGGCAACAGTTCTTCATTGGCAATATTTAGCAAATTCTATCCCCATTTAATATGTAATTAAATTGACCACACATGCTTATAGCAAAATTTAAATAACTTATTTTATGTTTTAAGTAAATATCCCTTCAAATTACGATAACTGTTAATCTTGGTCTCCTAAACTGAATAATAGTTTTTATCTGTAAATCAAAATTATCTTGAACATGCTACAAGATTCTTAAAAACTATTTTTTAAAATTTATTTTATTAATCTCTCACATTTATCAGTCATATTCTATTTACATTGCAAATAATTGTGTAACGGTTTGGGAGTTTTTTGGGTTTTTATTTCCTCCATTGATGCAGATCACTTTCGAAGTAATTAGCACGTTTCAATGTTTCTTTTCTTGTGAGAAAATTTGTCTAATTATTGATGAAGCGAAACATCTATATTTCGTAACTCTTTTCCTATTAAAACATTAAATCTTCATTATCTCATAATTTTATTCGAATAAATCAGCAGATATATAGGTACAATTGTTCATTTCATAAACTCACAATAAATAGAATTAAATAAATAAAATTTGTAAAAAACAAAACATGTACAAAAGATTAAGCACATTGAATTGAAATTTGTGAATATTGAAATTGCTAGCTATAGTGACTGAAAAAACGCATGTAGGTTTGTTCATCTCTCTGTCTAATTTTTGCACACGAAAGCTGATTCAATAGCTATTTAATATTTAATTTTGAATTCCGAATCATGACAAACACGCTCTCGCCTGGAGTGAGAATAGTCTTTAAACTTTTATGTTAACTGTTGAAGAGCATACCAACTGCCAGCTCAGTGAAAAAGTGCATAAATTTAGAATGAGATTTTAATAATGTATTTCATGTGTGCGTGTGCACCTTATTAAAGTAAATCAATTGAGTAGTTAGGTACTCACTCTAAGACAAAGGCAGACAGATTTTTCTGGATCACGAGCTACTTTTAATTTTTTATTTGTCTCGCAATCACCTTCAATTGAAATCAGGGTTAAACAAGTATATTTTTAAATATTCAGATCACGCACACATAAATTAGCATGGATGATCAGGCCACAATGTCTTGGCTAGCCACTGGCCATTCGCGATACTTTTAATGCCAGCTGCTCAAAGACATTATTCAGATGGCTTGATTTATTTGTCACTGAACGTTCATGTTTTGCATACGAGAGCTAACTAAACAGAAACCTACAAGTCATAAAGAATTCTTAGGTATTACAAACATACACTCCGAAAGTAAGAATCAACCCCATAGACTTTTGAACCAAAGATCCAAATGTTAATTATTCATCCAGTAGCTCAAAAAATTTGGCCAAATAATTTATTTCATATTTTAATAATTAAAATAATTAGAACTAATTCATTTTATATAACTTTTCCATTATTTTAAATTTATTAAATAAAATTATTTTATTAAAAATAAATAAACACAAATTAAATTATAATAAAAAGTTACATCATAGCTCCCAGCTAAAATACACTGCTAGCCTCTAAACTTTCTACTCCATAAAAAAAGTAAACAAAAAAATGCATTTAATGTACCTAAAAAGTACGGCATAACGACAAAGGCTAAATTTGCAAGTAGTGCGAGAGTTTAAGCGGTTGTAAAATTGGTAGTTTCCCTCGTGGCAGCTAAAACAAAGTTTTTTTGACAGGTATGGAGTCAAAGTTCTACGTTCTCGTGTGTCCAGTCAAGACTATATATTGTGAGGCGTTAAATGGTCCGGTGTGGCAGAGTGGGAAAGTATCAAACATCGTAACAGAAACAATTACTTCGTTATCATTTCGTGATTTTTCTTACACACAAAACGTGTTAACTGCTTATTTTTTAATTAATTGGTGCTGAAATAATTTGATCTCTTTTAAGAAATTATTAAATGCTTATCATTGAGTACTTGAAATAACGAATTACTTTTTTTCGTTATGTAAAAAGCTATAGAGACACTATAGCTATTTACATAATTAAAATAATGCTTATTTCGTTATAAGCACTTTTTTACGATAACTTAAATGTAAAAATTTATATATAGATAGGAAAATTTATTAAAAAAGTTGATAAAAGCAGTAAAAAAAATAAGTATAGCCCCTTAAACGTTTTTGAAATGGTAAAAGAAAAACAAACTTATTCAAATAGTTAAAACTAAAGTTATAAGAAAAGCTAAAAAAAATCCAAAAACGATAACATCGTATAAATATTTTATGTAAGAATATCAACACCTGTATTGAATTATTAAAAAAATTACGAAAAATGCTTATTATTTCATACCTCACTCGATTCACGGTACTAATGATCTAATATGCTAAAAAAAATTTAGAGTAGTTCTTATGCTTTGTTATAATATAAATGATTAATAAAACAATAATAAAAATTACGTGCCTTTGTTAGTAAATTATGACCCTTATGTAACATGATATCGTAAAGTGCTATCTCCGAATGATTATTTAACTGTTCAATTAGTTTTTGCAACTATGTAGGAAAGAAAGTAAGTAGTAAGAAATTATGTAGAATTGAAAAACTTATGTAAATGAGATATTAGTTATAAAGAATACAGAGTTTTACACAAAAATAAATTTTATTGCTTACGATTAGCGAAAGATTATTGCACAATAATATTCAAATAAATTAGGACTTTAAAAAACATTTCTTTTAAACATCAGGAATATCATTTCTAATTTTCGGTCAAAATCTTTTAAGGCTGTAGATTTGAGAAGGAATCCAAATGTGAAAATGTAAGATTTATTGTAGTCTTACTTGAAGACACCACTGCTATAAAAAAATCTGTTTTGGATCATTACAATTTATTATAATTATAATTATAATTATCAATTTTATGAGATTTTCGATCCAACTAATAGAATTTTAAAGTGAAACACAAATATATTTTCAAGATACAGAAAAAAGTACTTGGAAAAAGCATTAGAATTGGAAATGTCAAAGATAAGTCTCTATATTTATAGATATAGTAGATATAAAAGTAGATATATATATATATATATATACTATCATTTTCTAATGTATCCAAAGTTTGTTTATAAAACTATAATCATGGTTTGTTTAATATGGTAACAATTTAATTATTAAATGAGTTTGTAGAAAGGAAATTTTTCTACCTTTTTTATTTAGAAAAAGATTTAAGTTTAGGAAATTCTGATTTTAGAAAAATTAAAAGTTCCAAATTTAGAAAAATGTATTTTAAATTATATTTAAAATACATTGCAGAGAATACAAATTAACTTCTGAAACATTTTTAACCACTGTAGTACAAAGTTAAGATATTTTGAACTTCCCTTTCTTTTAAATCAGGTAATTAATAAGATAATTTAGTAGTCACTAATGTTCAATATAAATCATGAGTTCAATTTCCAATAAAGGCTTGAATGTTTGTAAAGGTTTGTGGAGTGTGTAAAAGATGACCATTAATCCACAAACCAACCA
>JAPDSC010004484.1:21028-45356 GCA_026290005.1 Latrodectus geometricus | reverse complement strand
GAGAATTCTACAATGGCATTAAAAAAACAGGAATTGATATATCCTTGAAAACTTTTATAAGTAGCCTCATGTGATATTTGATACACTATAAGATTTTCAAATACAATTATGTTCTTGTCGTTACGTATGATTAATACACACACATGACCATAAAATAAGGATAATTCCGGAACCAGAATCTAAAAGTGCAGAAAAAAACAGACACTTTATTTATAAAACCCATGTATTTGAAAACGAGAAAGAACAAAAAGAAATATTGTATGCGTGATATTAAGCATACAGATAATCATTATATATCCCTAAGGTACTTACACCACAAATTATAATACAAAAATTGAAGAGTATATTGTTGGTATAATGGTTAATACATCGGACATCTCTTGTACGAAAAAATACAATCCGTACAATGCCTAAGATTGTACGAGGATGACATTATCCCACTATACTAGGGGCCTAAAACATAAGTCAAGAAGCAATGCTCTCCGAAGGTGTAGGATGTGGTTTAAGGGTTACTATTCATAGAGCTAGCATGCTCCAAACCTGTTGTTTCGGATTAAAGTCCGGAGAGAATACTATCCATTCCTACGTGAGATACCCCCCCCCCCCAACTGATGGCAGTCGCTGATGACGTTCGAATGTTGATAATGGGCTTTGTTATATAGAACTAGATATAATATTCATCACTCATGACACCTTTTAAGCAAACGGATACATTGTCCCAGAAATATGTCCCCAAAAAAATGGCCTGTAACGATTGCGATTTCAACATGCAGATCTTTTCTAGAGCCCAACGAACAAGAGTTCCTACACCACCGTGAAGTTTGAATTCAATAATGCTGTATTGGAGGTAACTGGCATTTTCCATATGACCGTCCGACATGAATCGAGCTGTTAGCTAAAGCTTGACTCGCGTCGGAAAACTTAACACAAATCTACTGCGTCAGTGTCAAAACTGCATCTTTTTTGTTTCAATCTTCTATATGCAACAGAGAATTGTCGTGAGCAAAATACATATGACAGGAGTACAAATATTTAGAGCATCATGTTTCACACGTCTGTTTACGGTTTGCTTTGAAACTGATATCCGTGGCTAAAAATAACTGACTCCTCGAATGCGCTCCTGACTCCGTCTGTGTTTTTTTTTTTTTTTGACAGTTATTGTCAAATACTGGTCATCTTTGGAGTTGTCATTGGAAGGTAACTTGCACTGAACGTTTAGACATTTCTATCACCTTGAAACCGTAGCGTCAGCTTAGAGATAACGCTTTGGGCTATTTTGAGTTCCTCGGCTGTTTTCATCTACTTCCAATGATTGTACCTTGCATAAACATCATCCACATACACCTTCTGTGTCACACTTATCCTTTCGTTACACTAAACATCGTAGGGTTCAGTTGTGAACAAGTTATCTTCTCAAGGACAGTTATTGCTATAATCTTCTCTTACTGTCTCGTCATTGTAGCGTACGCTCGGTGCCATTAGTTACCTTTCTGTGATTTAATATAATGCTTGAAAATGTGTATGATATTTATACTAGTGAGATATTTGCTTTCGTAATCAATTTCTGTGTGCGTCTATATTATCTTTAATTTATGGACATATGTGTAATATGTTTATTGGGATAGATTGTGTTAGATTATTTCTCCATTTTCTTTTTTTTTTTTTTACCTATAAAGGGATATTTTAAATATAATTATGTACAGTTCAAAGTTATCTAAAAATGTTTTTAATGAAAAGGTATCCAAAAGATGCTAATTACATATCAATTTAATGTGGTATGTGCTAATTTTCTGGCTAGCAATAATATACTGTTAATTAAAGAATAAATATAATTTAAATGTACCTATATCATTAAAATTGGAATTTGTAAATAAATCAGAGCAAATTTATCTAAAATAATATTAAATCAATTAAAAATGGCAAGCTTTTCATGCTGATTATAAGAATTTAAATGTATGCATAATGTGTTACACTAAGTTTTCTTCTGTTCTGCTGTGTGTAAAATATTGATTAAGGTACTAATATTTATACATGTATTAATTATGTACAGTTAATTAATTATGTACAATTCTGGGCAACGAGTAAGTTGAGTGTGCATAATGTGTATCGGATTTATGCTTATATATACTACCTAATTATAATAGTATTTTGAGTAAAATTTATAATTTTAATTACAGTATATAAAACTAGATATACTTATTATAATAATGAATAAAAAATAATTAAATTTGTTTCACGTTAGTTCTTTTTTGTGATTTTGGTATTATGATTATAATATAACTAAATGCCTTATATATCTTTCTTAAATTTTAAATATATTTGTTTGAAACATATGAATCTTTATTTTTTACCTTGTATCGCTGTAGCTTACCAGTGATAATCTTAAAAGTATAGTCTGAACTTAATGTTTATTTTTATGAAGAAATTCACAATACAGCTACAAATTGAATTATCTGAAAAGAACTCTCCAAAAATTTTATTTTATAAAAGTTTAGAAAAATCTGAGGTTGAAATAAATCTTTAAGCAGTATGAAATTGCTGTAGAGAATGTGAGAAAAATGAGATTAAAAATATTAAATATCTGGAAGGCATAAGTAAATATGAAAACAAAATAGTAAATAAAATTACATTCTTGCAAAGAAAAATAACTTATTTACTCTTAAGATAACACAGCAGACTAGAAAAACTATTTCGTACACAATAATCTGAATCTGCTTAACATCAAATTGCAATTCTGATTTTTGAAACAAAAATGAAAACTAAGATTCTAAAGAAGTATAATAAAGAAGATAGTGTGATTTGTGGGTAATAGAGAGATAAAGATAGTAATCCGAGTAGTTGCTTGAAAAACACTCTTCCTATCGAAAAAAATCAATTTAGATCACCTGGGTAAGTTATATTTGATGTGATTTAACTTATAAATGGTATGATTTTGGAACTGAATATCTTGTATTTCTCAGTAGACAGATGGATGTTACTTGTAAGAAGGTAAAAATAGATTTTACTTAAGAGATGTATAGTGTAACTAACAGACAATTCCATGTAGTGAGTTTAAATCCCAGCTTATCCGAATATCCGTCGTGTTCACTAGTGGTGACTGTATCAGGTAAAATATGTTGGGTCGCTATGTCCTCCATGTTCCCTTACAAATTAATAAATTAATACCTGTGGGGATGGTTGGAGCCAGGCTTTGGGCCTTCACTGGTTTCAATCTCTAAATTGGAAGATTCATGTGGTACTGCCATCTATACTCATTATATATATAATTTACTTTATTTATATCTAATGAAGTATGTTATATTTCTAATTATGTTTTCCATCTAAATAAAAAAATTATTTAATAGAAAACTCTATTTATAATTTAAAAAAAATAATTAGTAGAAAATTATTGTAAGGCCAAATATATTGTTAATATGTTACCAAATATACAATAAGGCCAAATATATTGTTTCTTTTTGTAGTTGTAAGAAAAATTCTATTATACTTGAAGGGCTAATACATTCCCTTATTTAATTATAAAAACCCTCATATATTAAACAAAGGTTTATTTAATAAATTTCCTAGCATTTCATGCTAAAAATATGCTATGCGAAGTATTAAAATATATAAGTTTGACGTACTATTATAATACCTTATTTTATTGCACATGAAACTTATCAAAGGAATTCAAATAGTTTTTTGTTTTGCAGATTTTAGAACAATTCGCTAAGAATTAGGTACATAATTATACCTAAAAATTTCAAGAGAGAAGTACTTCAATTATTAAGATTTTTAAACAACTCCATAAGTAAAGGAGATCATTTTTCATCAGAAAAAAATATTTTTCTAAATGTAGTAAGAAAGTAAAGATGTGTACCAAAGTTCACGGGACGTTGGCTATCATTAAGTGGGACAAAGAAGAATGCACTCTGCTCAAAGATATCATCCATCATTTCCAAACGGGCACAAATGCCAAATTTGCTGGGAATGGAATTCGTTTCACCGTTTGAAGTCCTTGATTCAGACTCAATTAAAGGGACCGAATGATAAACGATATTTTCATTGACAGTGTCGATTTCCTCTCCACGTATCATATATGAAAACATTTCTAATATTGTAACTGTTAAAATGATATTCTGCAATTGTAGTTACAATGTAAGAATTAATTCACTATTGTGGTTGGTTTTTTTAGATATTTTGTTCATGGTGTGCATGTATTGTTTGTTCGAGAACAATTTTCAAGTATTTTTATTTATCATAATCGTAATATTATTGATAAATTATACCAATGAACACTGAAAATTTTAAAAGCAAGAAAGAATTAATAAATAAACTTTTTAGATGTAATTTTAAGGAAACTAAAGGTGTTCTTCAAATGAAAAATCTAAATAAAGAAAATTTTAAGTAAATTTTGATGAAAATTTAATAATTATTTAAATTTACTACGAAAAGGAATTAGCTATTTAGAAAACGTATCTATAGAAAATGTATGTAAGCAATTACATACATTGGTTTTGCTAAAATAATTACACGCATATATTTAGACAAACATATTTTTCAGTTAATATATTGATTAAATAAATATGTAATATGCATAAACAATAAGTTTTCAACTGAAATTCTAGTAACTGTTTTATGCCGTTTTAATTTAAATAGAAAACTAATTATTAAGGGTTTCAAAGTTGTTACACATATTTTGTACGTTTCTCAGAATTATATGGAATATTTCAACGAATTTTTAATGAAATATTTTAAAGTCAAAATCAAATAATTTTTTGTCTGCAAAATGTATTGATATATCAGACACCTTTTCCCATATCCTAACCTTTTATAAGTAATCTGTTTGATTAACTTTCGTTCACATTGTATTATAACAAAATTTTGATGTTAATCAAGATTAATTTATGCAAACGTCATTTTATTACAAGCCTTTTAAGTGAAATCTTTAATTTAAAAAATTTGAATTATGAATTATTTAATAATGGCAACATAAACGCAATTGCAAAAATTATAAAATTCCTCATATATTAAGCACATTTAATAAGTTTGAAAATAAAATGAAGTTAACAGAATTTTTAAACTCAAATGTGATGAGGTGATTTTTCTAGTGCGTCTCACTAGTTTACATTTACAACAAAACTAATACAATGTGATTCAAAACTTCAATTTAAAAATGTTCATGAATTTTAATAATAATAGTACGGAATTTAACAGAATAATAAAACCATAGGAATATTACTTAATAAAAATAAATTTTAAAGAAATTTTATTGATACACATTGGTGATAGTATAGAGCAACTTTTAATTTGACATTCTTCTGTTAACTGATGTTGCATTGCCTTAGAAGTTTAGGAAATAAATTATGATTCGTAAATTTTAATGTGTTCATGTCAATATATTCAGTCACAATTTATAGCAGAAAATGTGTACGGCGTGGTTAAAAATATTAAAAATTATTTTCCGTAAGAATATCGCAGGACAATAAACTACAAGAAACCACGTATTTATGGTTTTTATAAAATGTTTGATTCATCAATGGATTTTAATATATAATTCTTTTGTAATAAAAATAGAACAAATAACGTTTGTTTCTATTTTTATTACAAAAAATTTACAAGCCAATCATTAACAATTGAGGAACAATTTAATTTATTTATTTGAATGGCGTAAACTTTTACAGAAAACATTCGAGATAATATTGATTTCCCTTTGTTGCATATTATTTGTTTTGTCTGTATGAATATCTTTGCTGTCAAGACAATTGATAACATTACTTTTTTTATCAGAAATTTTAACCAAAATATCAAAAATGAAAACATATATTAAAATTTACAATAGGTATAATATTATTATGCAATTGTTTTCAATATTAATCCACAAAATATAGAGAAAATTATATTTTTTCATTCGTTTTAAAAGTTCTTTAGAATGTGCAAAAACACTACGTGTATAAATCAATTAAGAAAGATTGAACTTTATATTCTAATATTTATCTTCTAATATTTGAAAACTTTAGGATTTACGACTTACTTAAAAATTATATAGTGTTAAGAACAACATAGTTTTATTTAATATAATTTTTTGTATAGTACAAATGGTTTTAATTAAAAAAATAAAATTATAAATTACTGTATTCAAAAAAGAATAATTTAATAAAATTATGAAAGTAGTTTTAAATATTGTGAATGTTTTTAAGAATGATCATAAGTAAAACGTAAAATTCAAAGCATTCAGCAAATTTATGAAGTATTTAAGCAAGGGCTGCGTTTGAAAATTTAAAATGAAAAATTTGTATGATATTTTGCAGTGGTTAGATGGATAATAATTATTTTCATACTGATAATTTTAATTGAATTATGGCTGTTAATTAGATATTTCAAATTCGATATTAGTTTGGGGAAAAAGAAATCTATTATTTTTACGTGAATTTTATATAACTTCTTTTGGATTCGCTTTGTAAAAAGGTTTAAAACAGGTCTTAAATTCTTAAAAACATTTATATGAAAATAAAATTTTGAGAAAAAAATACTTATTTACCACATATATTTTATTGAGAGGTGTTAAAAAAATTGTATGATAAAATTTCAAATCTATTAAAAACTTTTATTATCAAAATCTTGATTTTTTTTCTAATGTTGTTAATGCATGTTCATTTCAGTAGCTATTAGATGACGATTTCAATCGAAATACTTATTTGATTATATTTCATTACTTCTTTGTCTATCATTAAGTTCATGATATTTCATCCTTGATGATAATCAAATTTTAATTTTCTTTTATTATTTTCATGCAGATTTATAGGTTTCGCGTGAAGCTACGATTGTCAACTTCAATAATTTTTGATATTTTATAGACAATCTCGACGATGCTGTATCCATGCAAAGTGCAACTTTAACATCAAACATACCGGAACAGATCCACCAAAATTGTGCGTAGCTGGTTGTTACAGTCTTACATAGCATGATAAACACCTATCACAATTTTAGCCATCTGGCTAGCATTTTCGCCATTATAAAAAAAAAATAACGTTAAAATGTATCGAATTTCCTGTTTATTGTCTTCTCCTTTTAAAACCTTGTACTCATAGTTGAACTAATTAAACGAAAACCGCGTGAAAATATTTTAGTGACAAATGTCTTTTTTCCAACGAGCATAAATATCAAATTGTTTGATAGATACTTCATGAGATATTGATCACTACAGACGCGTCTACCAAAAAAATAATGGGTTACTTTTCCCCCAAATTAATATGATACTCACTAAAATATAACCTATTTAATTTTCTTTTATTATTACATATAAATGAGGATTTCGCGTGTGAATTATTAAAACAGTTCCAACTTAAAGTATAAAAGCTATAATAATCCTTTTAAAAGTTATCAATAACATTGTTATAATTGCAAACACAAATTGGATCATTTTTGTTAATAAATAAAAATTAAAATTTATGTTAAACATTTATACTAGAAAAGTTGTTTAAATATCGTATCACTTTACCGCATTCTCAAATTCTTAATAAAAAAAAATCAAATAGTAATGAAGACTAAATTTTGAAAAAAAAAATACTTATTTATCACACATATTTCATTGACAGGTGTTCAAAAAATTTGTATGATAAAATTTTAGATCTATTAAAAACTTTTAATATCAAAATCTTAGTTTTTTTCCTACTGTTGATAATGCCATGTTAATTTCAGTAGAAATTAGATGATGATTTCAATTTAAATATCAAAATGATTATATTTCGTTACTTCATTGTTTATCAATAAGTTCATGATATTTCATACTTGATGATAATCCAACTTTCGAGTTGCATTTAGCTAACAGTCTCTAGATTAAAGTTTACGTCGAAAGGCATTCATGTTGTTGTCAAATCAATGATAATAATTCCAGCATCCTTTTTAATTTATTTTAAAAAGAAATTCTATTTTTTAAAAACATTTTCTGAAGATCAATATAATGTGTTACAAAATTCTATTTAGATATAAATGACTCTCTAATGGAAAGCACCATTAAATTTTCTTTCATGTGTAGTTTCTTTCCATAGGAAAACATAATATAATATGCAAAAGAAATTTAAACCTTGTGCTCAGAGAGTAATCAAAATCGTCAGAAACTTATTTTAAAAACATATTTCTATTTTATTTTTGAATGTAAGTAAATCATTTATTAGGAATTACATCGAGAAGAGTAACACGCAAAGTGTTATAAAGCATATTTTCACAATCCTCTTACTATAGATATGAAGTTGCATTCAAAGAAGAATAAATGAGAGGCCATTTTATTTTTTCTTCCTAGCTCTTTTTCTTTATAAAATTTAAAAGAATTAAATTAGTTCGATAACAAACAATTTTTGAATGAAAATACTACTCCAGGTATTATATGTATTTTGTGAAATCTACTTGTATTTAAATAAGTGCCTTTTAATAGGACACATTTCGTTTATATTAATATTAAAATAAAGTTGATCAAATAATAGAAGTTTATTCTTTTCATTACTCTGGTGACAAACTTTGAGGATCGATAGAGCACACCTAGACGAACATTTTTGAATAGGGAATGTAGGGTCCCTGACGCGATGGTAGGGCGCTAGGCGCTTTTGAAAATTTGGGTGCCGAAATTCGAAACGTCATAAAAACTAGGGAAATGGTTAGATTTTCTTGCTTTTTGCGGCTAAATGACTCTGTTTATTTAGACTTTCTTCGGTACCAATTTGATAAGCGTATCTGTTAAAACATTGATAGGGGGCGCTGTAGACTTTGGAGAGCTAGACAACAATTTTAAGCTCGTTATTTTGATAATTTAACACATGCTCGCCAAAGTTTATACTCTAACTTAAATTTTGAACCCAAAAGTAGAACTCTGCAAAAAGCGTAAGAGCCGGAATAAATTATCGAAGTACAGGGTGGTTGAAACTGGAAGGCTTGTATACAACTTTTCCTCAAATTTACATTAGTCAAATTACTTCTCCTAGAATTTACTCAAATCAAAATCTCTTGCTGAATCATTTAAAATACTTAACTTATCAACTAAATGTACTTGTACAAAAATAACTGGCAATGACAATATTAAAGGCATGACTAAAAGTGCTTAAAACTTTATTGTCATTTTTTTAAGTAACACGCATTTTTCAGTATTTGATAAAAGAATATGAAAGCCTTATGAGTAGAGCATCGTTCTAGAAAGACAATAAAACTGTTAAATAGATTGTGGCTTCAGTGTGTCCTCCAAGTTGAATTATAATTCTTATTATTCAACTTGGAGGATATTTAACTTATAATAGTTATCAAGTCAAGTATTTGGGTGTCTTGTGCTTAATTCTTGCTCCTAAACCATGAGATTTAATCACGGATACTCCACCTAAATAATAGAGAACTGTTCAGGACTAACCACAAGGTAGTAGGCTGGTACAGCAACAACTATTTCCAAAAGTAAAAGTTGGGTGCCAAAAATACATATTAAAATATTATAATTAATAAATATACTCTTCATTCCATCATTCCACAATTTTTACGATTACTAAAATCATTTAAAAGATGATTCTGTTCATTATAAATAACAGATCATAAATAAAAAACACGTTATTTATTTTAAAACTAAAATACAACCTCACTTGATAATTACTTCAATGTATCTCATTCATTTAACTGCCTCTAATATGTCCATCATTTTATATTTAAACATGTGTTTTCAAATGCAGTTTTATGATAGAATACATACTTAAAATATTCCCGTGTAATATGATAAGTTATATAAAATAATATTTGGAAAAAAATTGTTTTCCATCACATCAAGGATATTGTATTAAGTTTCTTTATGTGAGTTTCATCATTTTGTGAGATGCCTTTCTTTAAAAAATATCTTTTTTGCCAATAGTATATATTTTTGCAAGATTAGTTGAATGTTATTTGATAAATAAGATACAAATTTCAAAGTATAATATTCTGATTGATGTCATAAAATCAATTTGAATTCACATTACAGATTATTTAAATGATATAGTAAACATATTTTGAGTTTGATTTGTTCTTAATCGTTTATATAAAATTACATTTATAATGATTTTTATTTTCCTCAATTAGATTTCCTGCTACACTAAAGCTAGGGCAAAAAAATGCTTTTGAACAATTTATTAATTTTTACACCTACAGATTTTTGTGTTTTCCATGAATCTGTTTTCTAAAACAGAAGAACGTTTTTTTCCAAGAGTATGTACACAATTCTTTTAATTAATGGGTATTAAACAAAATACACAATAATTTGAAAACAATAAAAATTTTTAATTTAACTATATGACATTGAATGGAAATTAATATACCCAATTTTGTAGTAAGAAAACTTTGTGATCTTTCATGAAAAGGTTAACAGAAATTTCAGAATTACAGATTTTGAAGTTACATGAATTGTCAACACTGAAGTTTACAATGATGACACAATCAATATTAAGAATGTTCATTTTATAAAATGTGGTTTCTTTGTTGAATATTAGTTTATTTATGATTGTGTAATTACATTACAATATTTATAGATTATAACTATTATTTTAATTGAATGTTACACTTCAATTTAATTAGTTTTCTGCATATTATGTTTTTAGTGAATTCAAAACTTCGTACACAATCTTAGAGAGGGGATATTAAACATAGTTAATTGCCACAATTAAAAAGGGAAACATTAATGAAAATCGATTTCAGTAGGTGCACTATATAAAGGTATGTAAACTTATAGCTTCGTCATCACATCCTCCTACCGAGTTTCTAAATGACTTTCACAATGAGCAAACTTGATGAATTTACATTTCATTTACTGCCCAGTCAACAAAGTGAATGGGTTTCTGTTCAATTATGCCAAAAGATATTGTTGAATATTCGCGTTTTTGCATATTAGAGAACGAATATTTACAGGTGAGTATTCGTGATTGTTATACTGACCCATCTATTAGATTGACTGTAAGGAGTGCTAAAAACATATAGATCTCATGGTAACCTCTCAGCAATAATGGAACTTTATTATATCAGCTTTAGTTCTATTGAAGTCCTCGTCTATAACGAAACTAACAAAATGCCGTATTTCAAAAAGATAATGCATTATATATATATATATATATATATATATTGTTATCACTGCCACATGTGGTCTCATAAAAAAAAGGATTTCTCAGATATATTCATTTATATTTCTTGTCATATCTAAGTCATCTAAATCATATTTTGTCATTTTAGTATAGGACAATTTTAAAATAAATTTCACAATTATTTTTTTACAATAGCAGTTATTTCAGTAACGTATATGAATGGACATGGGAAAATACTATGTTATAATATAATATATCTCGTATGATAAGAATTTATTTCGCCGCCTTATATTATTTATGAGAGTGGAATCTTAAGTAAAGATATAAAATAATTATGAATAATTGTATTGTAAAAAGGTAATAAATAAAAAGGCAAAAATATAATTGTAAAAAGGTGATAAAAGTCTAAATTAATAAATATTTTATGTGATAGTTTATTTATTCTCACTATTAATTACTAAGAAAAATTTATATTTGATAATTACAAAGAAGTCATTTGATACTCCGATTAGATTTTTATCGATTAAATTGTATTTTTTGTTGACTAAAGTCTATTTAATGTTTTACTAAACAATAAGAAAAGTGACAATCATTTTACTGTGAATAGAATAAACATTAACAACTTGTAGCATTATTGTTTTAAACATTCCAGTACATCTTAAATTTTATTTTCATGGCATTCAGAGGATTTGATAAATAAAGACTGGGTTATCAGATTTTGGAGTTTAGAAAAAGAAAAAGCACTTATTGCTTAAATACACAAATACCAGATTATTCTATAAATAAAATTATTTTAGAGAGAGTCTTTTAGCATTATTTTTAGAAATATTTTCTGTCAGTGTAATGAGATGTTATAGCAATGTAACAACACTAAAATATTTTTAGAATCAAAAAGTTATATTTATTTACATTGATTATAATTAAATTTATATTGTAGATAATTATAATTATTTAATTATCTACAAGAAGCACCATAGTTTTGAATTATAAAACTTTATTTAGAATTTCTCATGTATTAGTTTTATTATGTAATGCATAGAAGAGGTATTTTTACACTCAGTCAACTTTGAAAAGCAGTTTAATATTTTACGTGCTATAGATCTATGGATATGCTTATATTCTATACACTGAAATCTGACATGCCTTAGGAATAATTATTAGAAAAATATTTTAAGGAAAACATAAACTTTTAAGCAAATATTAATATAATTTTATATTTAAATTGTTTTCTTTTGCTTAAAAATTAAATGCTACATTGAATTCAGAGCACATTTTGCTTACACATTGTTTATTAAAGTTGAAAGGACTTTTTAATCGTAAACATGTATCTGTAAGATAAAATATATATAACAACAATATTCAGTTTTTCCGAAAAACCTTGTCATGAAATGGAAGGTAATGATGAATTTGAAGTAGGCATTTTATTTTATCTCTTAACTTTCCACTCAAGTGTCAATCAACTCTGATTGTATAACATAAATTTTTATTGATTTTGCAATATACAACATTCTGTAAAACATAATTCACCGTAAATATTTTGTTGCTTTTCAATAAAAACAAATCAAGTCAATCTTTTAAACTAAGTGTAAGTAAACTTCTTCAAATTTATTTAAGAATCAATATGTACTTGTCTAAAGGATATTAAAAATATTTTTTTTAATTTTGGTTGTACTTGTGTATGTAAAATTATTTAATTAACCATTTAGTTAATAAAGCAAAAATCATTTGGATATTTGTTGAAGGTACTCTGCCGGTTTTTAAATTAATTACTGGCATTTTCAAAGCACAAATAAGGGTATATTGTTAGTTTATTATATTGTAAAAATTGTAAAACTTTCAAGCATTCTTTTAAAATGATTTTTTAAAATAAAATTAAGGAAAACGACTGTAAGCTATCATGAATCAAAATATTTTCTGATGATATAAAAGTAAAAATTGTTTTAACTGTTTTGTTATATATACTTCATGAGTTCATTATTTTATTTATTTCTTAACACTAAGAAAAATTAAAAATATATTCTTGCCCCAAACAAAAGTAATTTTTCCTTATGAATTCCCTTTTCCCATATAGCTAAAAAATTGTACTTAAACGCAAATATTGATATGTCCATTTTAATTTTTCAGAATCAACATATATGTACTTCTGTATAATTTACTTCTGAAATATTTTTTTTGATAATTTATTTTTGCAATATTTATGACATTTCCATCTCTCGACTTGAATGCTTATCATTTTTAACATTCTTTAACATAATGTTTAATTTGTTTGTGTGCTCTTTCTCTAGTAGATTTACTGCGGTTCCCTTAAGCACAGATCATCTGAATAACTTTATTAATTTTTAACGGTGTCTTAGATAATCGAAGCGTGTACATAATTGCACCACAAAAGAAAATCTCCAAACCTTCTTGTTCTATTACGTAGCAATTTAATGATGTTTGAGTTTCACTTAGTATATAATCGATAGTTAATGAACGATGGTTGAATTAACGAGAAAGATTTCTGAACTTGGTGTAGCCAGAAGCAGTTTTTTTACCACTTTCTTAATAATTCAGTTTGCTTTGAAGAAAAATCTATCGTGGCTAGAGTGAAGCATAACCTGAGGTAATGAATCGCAATTAAGGTT
This sequence comes from Latrodectus geometricus, assembly GCA_026290005.1. Taxonomy (NCBI): domain Eukaryota; kingdom Metazoa; phylum Arthropoda; class Arachnida; order Araneae; family Theridiidae; genus Latrodectus; species Latrodectus geometricus. The sequence goes on along the minus strand of JAPDSC010004484.1, from coordinate 31,678 downwards.
ATCATTAACTCATCACTAAGAGGTAAAACAGAAAATTTTAAATTAACTTATAACGTTTTGAATGTAGAATTAAGAAGAGGAAATGCTTAAATCACTGTATTTTAAAGATTAGATTTAAAAAATGATATGCTATATATTTTATTGTATTTTGTTAAATTCTTCTATTAAAGTAAACAATATATTAAACAAAATTCACAGCATTTATTGCAACATTTACAGAATGAATTTTTGTGTGCCAAATGCTGATATTTTTTTGGCATACCTGTTACGGAAATTTAACAAGATTACATTCCTCCCCTATTTAAGTAAAGGCAAAACGCTGAAACAGTGAAACTTCTTTTTTATGCATTATTTGATCTCTGAAAAATTAAATCAGATACACATACGTTATTGTATTAAGAATGTGTAAAAAATTTCTACAAAGTAGATAACAATAATTTATTATCTTTCGTTTTGCTTTTGTGCTTTTAATAATTTATTTTTGTAAAATAAGTACAGAAGCTAGGTCACAAATAAAAATAAATTTAAAATTTCAAAAGTGAAAGATGTTGAAAGATTATTCATTTTCTCATATTTATATTTGTTTGCTACATTTTTTGAGTCAGAGGAAAGATCTTGTTTCAAATAAAGAGCTTCAAACTCTTAGAAGGCCCAAGTAGAAAACATTTCTATTTAAATTGTGATTGTGTTAAAAACATGAACTTTTTAATCAGTGCAGTTTAAAATGAAAAAGTATAAACTGAAAATATAGGAAACAACTACATCACTATCGAAATGATTTATTTAATGCAAGAAATGTTTTTTTATGAATCTGGTGGAATTTAGATGATTAAAATCTGTCTTTAACAGTTGCACTAACGTGTAAATGCAAGTTTTTAATGTCCTAAGAAGCAATTTTTGTGACTGAAGCAAAAAGATATTCGAAAATGCTAAAATATTTACCAATGTTTCTACCCTTTGAAATTACTCTAAGATAATACAATGTGGTATATCAGAAAAAAATGTCCAAGGCTGTATTAGAATGTAGTACTGAAGAAATTGAAAATTCCAATGCTTAATCCCAATTTAACTAGATCTGAATATCATTTATTCTAGTGAATAAATGTCTTGGTTTGAATGCTTTTCTGGGCAAATGATGAAATTGGAGAAGGAGTTCGACATTTTTATGTAAACGAATTGCTCTGCTGTCATGCTTTTGATATCTAATCAATTGAGGAAATTCTTAGGATACTATGTGAGATATTTCAGTGAATAAAGATACCTCTGAATTAAATATTCAATTCCTAAAAAATTGCTTTTCAACTTGTTATTGCATCTACTAAAGTTCATTTGCGGAATGTTTGAATATTTATTTCATTTTTTTGTATAAGGATTCATTCTACAAGTATAACATGTTCAGTATAAAACAAAACGTTTGTATTTGTTTGTAGGAAACTGTGACTTTACTTATTTTGAATATCCGTTTATAAATCTCGTTCAAAATATTATTAGTGATCTTACTTTATTTTTTGAATGCATTTTAGTCAGATGTAACTTTTAAATTCAGTTTAAATTAATTTTTATTGTGGTTTATGATATAAATTAAAAAATTACATATCTTTAAAAAGTAACTGAAAAATACTCTTTTATTTTAAAATATTTCATTAAAATTACTTACTTTTAGTTCTTACTGTAAATAAAGATTCTACGATACAAAAATGAATGTAATTAGTTCAAGAATATTAAAGTTTAAAATGTCTTTCAAATGTTACGTTTATTTCAATATCAAAGATAAAAAACATTTTTTTTTTAGATTTCTATTTATTTAATCAGTTCTGTTACAATATATTTCTAATGATACATACATTTTTATAAAGAGTTTAGAAATATTCCATGAATGAAAAATGAAAATACACTCAATTTAACACGAGTGTCCCTGTAGGAAACTTGAATATTTTCCTATCCAATTTTCATGATCATTTTATAATTTTAATTTTCTTTTTTTATATAATCTCAGTTTGATTTAAAATTTGGTATTTTTGCAAAAAAATCATTCACAAGGTTCTTTAAATAGTTTTCTAGTATCAGAAATTATTATATATATAATCTAAATTGAGATGGTATAAGAGAATCTTTTTTAAATCTCTGCTATGAAATACTTTTTTATCGTTATTTCAAACGTTTATTTCTCTTACATCATTCCTTGAAATCATTATTCCTTGAAAAGTTGCATTTTTTTTATATATATTCAAATATTTCATAAAGACATTTAACAAAATTGTATAGATTGTTCTGAGAATTTTTTTCTATAATCTACCAATTAAACTGTTCAATTTTCATATCTTGCGTTTGCATATATATTAAAATTACGCCCTCCTTCAGAAGATCAGGTTTAACTCTGAGTCCCACGATGTTCATTTTCAGTGGATCCCCTCACATGTCAACATATTTGGTAATGAACGAGCAGATAGCTTGGCCAAAGAGGACTTCAGCATCTTTAATTCCTCTCCCATACCTACCTACCTTGAACATCAATCTATTGTCAATGGTGAAATTTCAAAAGAGTGGAAGATCCCTCCATGCCACCACTGGTATACGGGGAAAGAGCCATCTTTTTCTTCAATCTTAAGTTTAATAGAGCCTCACAAACTGCTATTTCAAATTTAGCAAGCGGTCAAGCTAAAAATCTTATTTTTGTTGAGAATCGAAAGATTTTTGCCATTTTCTCCAGATGTCATGCTCAGCAGGCTTCTGCCGTGCACATACTTGACTGCCTAAAGCTCTCAAGACAGGAGATTTACTCTTTTTCCCCTTCTTGTCCTTGACTTTCTTTGGGTCAGCGGTCTTTCGGATCTTGTATGATATCGTTAGATAGCTGGAGGATTAGAAACAACAACAAGATATATATATTTTTATGCATATAATTCTTTAAATCAGTGCCTTCTTAGAGCATGCCTTCTTATGGTGTTTTTTCACTATTAGCTCTACAAATTAAGTTACAACTATTCCAGTTCCCAGGATCTATAATAGGTATTTTCAAAATCCCTAACAATTAGTCTCATTATGACTTTTATTAAAACCTGTTATTATTTCATTCATAAGGAATAAAATCATAAGTTCTTCTAAAGTGCGTAATGAATTCAAATTATTTATTAGATATTAATTTAAAATATTTAATGAAAATTAGTTTTATCGCTTACTTTCAATAATTACGTGGGGTTCTAGAATACAATATTAAAAACACTAGTGGTAAAAAATTAAAAAGAATTATATTTGTGGTATTTCTATATTTATAAATATTTTATTATCCATAATGTTGATCACTTATATTGTGATGGTTATTATATCATTATGTTAAAAAAATTATTTTTTTTTACGGAAACTCTGATTTATGACAAAAACTTTGTAATACGCAATCTTCCTCAAAAATCACTTTTAATATTATTTTACACAAAGCTCTACTTATGAAATTATATTAATTCAATTATTATATTTCAGTATAAGGGTGTTGTAAAAATGAATCAAATATTTTCTTTTTGAACGAATAATTCCTTATGAGTGTTCTTATATCTTATATATGTAATTTTATTTTGTTCTATAATAAGTAATATTTAATATATATAATTCAACACTATTGCATTATCATATACTAATGGATCTTTTATAGTGGGATATGTAATATTTCTCTGTTATTCACTTCCCAAGAGTTTAATATTATATAATATATGCTTTTAATTAAATTTGAATTCCTTTATATAATAGCAAATTATTCTTTGCATAGATTTTTGTAAATATTTCTAAGCATTTAAGTACAAAAGGAAAAATGAATTAATGTACATTTAAAGTATTTCAATGCTTTATAGTGATTGAGCTAATACTGTGGCAATGTTCGTTTCAATGTAATCCATTATTAAAATAACATGACTGATATATAAATAACATTTATTTGTTTTCTTTCATATTATGATATATTTTAGTTTCTTTGATTTTGAACTTTTGCACAAAAAATATTTTTTTGCTATTTCATATATTACATACTTTTTTCAATTACATATTTACATGTGTAGAATACATTAATTACCGGCAAAACAAATTCGAAAAAAGTAACACGATAATAAACTCATTTCCAGTGAACTAAATAGGCATAATTGTGTTTACCCTCTCTATATGAAGATTTATGTATTTAGATTATCATCATATATATTTTTTGAATACTTTTCTTTCCACCTTGAGCAAATATATACCTTTTGCTTTTTAATAAATGTGTCTCACATGGTCTACACTAACTTGTTTTATAAATTGTCTACAAATTAAACTTGTTTCCATCAAAAACTCCTCAAACAAATGAAAGTTCAAAATTTATATTCAGAAAACATAAATACACATTTGTAAAACAAAATTAATTAACATTTTTGAATTAATTAAAATTTTTGAATTAATTAAAATTTTAAATTTTCTGATTAAAGTAACATTTAAAATTGCTTTACTTTTTCTAATAATTAATTAATACATCTTATCATTATTTTACTTATCATTTATACTTAAACTATTTATTTTCTGCTTATATTTTAATTTCTTCTAAATTTAATACAAATAATGTTTCGATTCTTATGTGACTAAATGGATATTGATACCAAATATTTTTCATTATTTTCTGTAGCTTTTAGTACAAAATACCATATGGAATAATAGTCTTTGAATAAAGTTTCAACCAAAAATGTTTAGATTTGTAAAAAAAAATGAATTTCAGTTAAAAGACCACATGACTTTAATTTCAATATTGATATCTACATTTTTCATATATATAACATGCATTAGGAAATTATTTTAAAATTTCTTTTACAGTCAAATATTTTCTTACTCAACATGTATCATATTTATATTATTTGGTTTATAAGATATAATTTTAATAAATATTTAAAAAATCACACAAAAATGTGTCATCATTTTTTCCATTTTATTGAGAATAAATTGATAGTAATTTTCAATTTAAAAATAAAATTACTTAAACCTTTATCAAAAGTGTTCACATTTAAATAAATCAATTTCAGAGAGTATTTTTGTATTTAACTTTATTGTATGTTTGAGAATCAAGTAGTTTTAAACTATTTAATATTCTCTTTTAATGCAAGAATTTTTACTTTAATATTTTTTTTTCAATCTATAAACAATTATTACGAACAAGACCATTCCGTTCACAGATTACAATATTTAAATCTTCACTAAATAGTTTTTCTAAATAGAATTCAGTATCTGGTATAAATACTATATACTATATAGTATAATTCATTATATAAAATACAATAGTATAAGCAGTTTTTACTAAATAGTTTTTAAAAATATGAATACGTCAGTGCAGTACAAAATAACACATTTAAGTTTTTATACATAGAAAAATAATATAATTTTACTTAAATGTTTCAATTTTTAATCTTTTAAAATGTAAAATGAATGAATTTATAAGTTTTTAAACAATTTTGGAAAACATATAAAATCTATGCTTTCATATCAAAAATCATCTTTATTGCCTTTCAACTTTTAATTTACAAATTTTAAATATTCATTAATATTTTATGATACATATCAGCTCCTCTACGAAAGCCAAAATGGAAATATTTGACTATATATTTTGATTTTAAAATGTTTTAACCAAATTTTATATTATTGCAATTAAAATTTACTTGCATTTAAAAATTATAAAAATAAATACTGAAATTTGGTATCCTCTAGTAAACGTATAATTATTGCAGCTTTTTATAAATTAATTAAAATTTTTAAATTTGAAGAATTTAAAAACATGAAAAATTAATTTAAACGTAATTTTTGGATACTTTGCGTTTATAATATTAAGTTAAAATTTCGAAATTACATATATATATATATATATATATATATATATATATATATATATATATATGTCTGTGTCTGTATGTGTGGACATAGATTTTAGTTTTCTAAAGTCTAGAGTAGAAAATATATTTCTATAAAGTATTAAAGTTTTATCAAAAGTTATGGTATCAATGACAGTAATTTGTAAATTGACATCTAAAATATTTGCTTTTAAGCAGTATTAACGGAATTTTCTCCACGAAGCATTAAATATGATTAATGGTATTTCTCACAAAGACATGAGTAGCACCTAAAAAATGGGATCATTTTTTACTTGTATAACTCTTTCAGTTATTTTTTATACTTTAGTAATTAATGACATCTTTTTTATAAACTTAAGTAGCTGTACAAAGTACCTGTTATTAGAAGCTTTTTTCTTCCACTTTGCATTAAAACTGGAAAGTTAATCTCAATTTAATTACATTTTACATTAAGAATTTCATCAATGATCTTCGTATATTAGAGTTATTAATAAATCTTAGAAATATTGATAATTCATTAAGTCTTGATACAGAATGTAATTCAAATGACTTTTATTACATATTTTATGATTTTCTTAATTCTGGGTGATAATTCAGCTAATAATTAACAGAGATTGTTACATAACAAGTTATTTCACTGTATTTAATTAGAATAATAATTTTTGAATTTTTATTAAAATATTTATTTCTACTTAAAATAAAAATACGCTTTTATGTATACATATGTTTGTAAGAATTTAATTTTGATGGATTCTGAAGAAATGCACTATGTGTAATTTGAATTTAAATATTACACAAATTTTCTTTACAAAGTCCTTTTTGATCGCAAATAAATTCAACTTGTTTTAAACATTAAAAGTCATACATAATTTTAATATTTTTAATTTTATTTCTTTAACAATTTGATTTTTTATGGAAATAATATGTAATAGATAAATAATATGAAATAGATATAATAATATAGGTTTCGTGAGATTAAATTTGCAAACGAATATAGTCTAAAGATTAATATTGATAGTACCAAAATTCCAATGAAAATATATTAAATTTAAATCTGTTTTTGTATTTGCAAAATTTTATTGAACGTGGAAAATGGGAAATTTAGGCATTTTTTATATAAGGTATTTTCATTAATTTACTGAAATATTTAGGACATTTTCTTCTAAAGATTACATTAAATTTCCATACTTAATTCTCTAAGTATATTTGTAGAATAAAACACCGTGGCACATTGTAGAATAAAGTTTATACTTAAAGAATAAAAAATAAGAAATAACTTAAGGATAATAAATAAGATATTACTTGTTTATTATATTATATTTATCTGAGATTTTTTTAAACTAATTCCTTCATAGTTCTTTATGATGCTTAAATAGATTATTCACTTAAGTTTAATAAAACACTATTATATATGAGCTATATTTATTGAGTTTTCATATGAAAAATTTAAGTAATAAAGTTTCAGCGTAAAATTTCACAAAATTTTATCCATTTTATTAATTATTTTTACACTGGTGAAACATTGCAAACTATCAATGATTGGCAGATAAAATAATATTAAGCATTTAATTACAGATTTACATTATACATTTCCATATACTTGCAGTTTCTTGGAGTTTTATATTTCCTGTTAGAACTTTAAGTATTAGTAGGATTTACTATAAAGTCAATTATAGAAATTGAAAAATTGATTCTAGAGTTTCGTATCTTTAGGACCTGTGATAATAAGAATTGCTACATGTGTTTATGATGTAATAATGAAGAAAGCAAAATTTACAATCAATAATGAATAAATTATATTTTACATCACAAGTTTATGATACACAAATTAATTTTCGTATTCAAAATGTGCTATATTTATTGCAGCATTCAAAATTGGTATATTAATAAAAACTTACTTTATTGTATAATAACATTTAATACACATTGATATTCAACAATCATTTTAATGGAATTATTTAGGATGAATTGCTCAGAAGTAAAACATTAAAGCCTATGCTGATAATTTGCATTCAGAAAAATTCAAGGATAATTATGTAATCATAAAAATCTAAATATTTGAAAAATGTAACGCATATTATAATTTATTTCATATATGATCCCCAAAATGAGAATCACATTTTTATATTCTTCATCATTGAAGCTAAGTCAATATGTAAAATGACCTCTTTATTTATTTTATTTTTTCAAGATGTAAGGAACATAGTATGGAATTGAAAACTGAGTCCACAAAATTAATAATAACTCATGACAAGGTCTATTTAACTCTCGCCGTGAAAAAGTAAATATCCCGTAAAATATAAATACTATTGAAAATAAGAAAATCAAAACAAATGTCTTTAAAATAATCAGTTTGTTTGCATTAAAAATTGACGTCTTGATGAAAGTGCCAACTTAAGTCAAAATTTTTCTGACATTAAAAAGAGTATTTTGGAGCAACTCATTTATACAATATGTTACACATGGATCTAAATTTTAAAACAAAAACTTTAAAAAAGTGAACATAATGTCATGAAGTCCCCAAACATTAAGAAATATTATTGTTATTTACAGAAGCATGTAGTGATATAGATATATCCTTATACTTATATATAAAAAAATAACATTTAAATCAGGAAAATTGAATTTTAATAAACTGTAACTTCATATCATGATGAAATCATTGAAAAAAAGGTTATATATTTTAAAAATATTAAAATGAGGTTTCTAGATTCATACCAGTAAATCTCATTTTCATTATGTATAAAATATGTAACCATAGCAACCAAGGATTGAAGTTAATTATTATTGCGATTGCATAGAATTGATCAATTTTCTGAACATATTGAAAAGTACACTATTCACTCTAAATGTGAAATTCCAAGCTTATAAATATAACTCGAGTTTAGAAATATTTAAGCCCTAACAGAAAAGTACACTCGAAACATTCTATAAGTGGATCAGGTCGGAATACTCAGCGGCTACTCAATTTGATCTGCATTTAACTGTTTTGATTGTTGTCGACGATGAAATATTTGAGCTTGAGAGTTTCTTATTCTTTGAAATAAAACTTAGAAAACAGCTAAATCCTTAAATTTTATTACGTACGTATTATTAATTTTTTTGAAGTTGAATTCATTTAATACAAAATCAATTTTTTCTATAAATCTATACATAGAAATTCGTTAGGTTATTTTATTTTTGGTTAAATTCTATAATTTAATAGTATTCTATGTAGAAATAAGGTAGTGATGTCTATTGAAAAATCCAGAGTATTAAATTTTTCATTAAAAATAATAGAAAACATAAAGAAATAAAGTGTTTTATTATGTTGATGGTAATTAAATGTAAAAAAGATAATTACGTTGAACTTGTGTTATTTCAATTCCTAACTATTTTATAATGATTTTTCCTCTGGTAATTAAATGATTCAAAATAAATTATATTTTATTGTTGCAGTTAATAAATATTAAAACTTTCATTTTTATAATTTTGTACATTCGGCAAAAATTACATATTGTTAAAAAACAATGATCAGGATTGTTGCTTTTAATTATTTTTATTTCAATCAATGATTTCGTAAAGACAAATATGTTATAAGCAAGAAAGACAAATTGAAAAATAAAAAATAATGATCTCAAATTTATAATTTAACTTAGAAATAAGATTTAAATATTCTAAATTCATATTGATGTGTTTTCTAATTTTCTGAAAAAAAGTTGACTTTTCATTATTAATGAAAATGACAATCGTTGAAAGTCATTTCTATATTCTTAAATTCGTATTTTTTTATGGTATTTTGAATATGCTTTTAAAAATACAAAATTATGGAAATACATTAGCTATAGAATCACGCTAATATATATATATATATATATATATATATATATATATATTTGCTAGAAGTTAAATTATAGTAATATTTATTAATTTTTTAAAATCATTTCAGAAAATAACTCGGAATAAATGAGAATACGCTACTTGTAAAAGTACCTTGTAGTATAAATTTTTGAGCAGTTAATACTAGACATTTATTATAAATACTTTGTTAATATTACAATGTGTAACTAAAATTATAATTCAAGGTTTACTTGAAAGTGAATTAATTGAAACGTTTAATTTAGTAACTATTACCAGTATTTAAAATTATAAATATTTATATAAATTACCATGACATGTGTTTATTTTCTCAATTTTAAAATAATTAAATTCCATTAATAAGGGTACATTACATTTATAAATATAGCTATAGGCAATTTAATTTTAAATATATTATTTAAAATAATATATTTAAGTATGTAAATGTATATTACTTAAAATTAATAGCCTTAAAATATTGCCAAATTCGAAAAAAAATAGCAAGGAAGCAATTATAATAGGGAGCTGTAAAAAATATTTCAGAGATTATAATCAAGAAATTGATTTATATTTTCCTTTCCTTATTATTACAATGATATGGAATTTATTATTTTAACAAAATTAATTTATTTAAAAATTGCAAAACTTTTCACAAAATACTTGAAAAGATACATGTAAACAATTTGTGATTTAAAAACATTATGGTAATAGAAATACGATTCCACAAAACAATACGTTTTTCAATTATATCATGTTATTGATTATATAAAAATAACCTTTAAGTATGTTATAAAATAAATGTACAAAACAAGTTTACTATCAGGTTATCAATCTATACAATTCATTGTTTCATCATAATTAATACATTATTTCTATATATTTCTATCACTTATTATATAGACATTTAAATATTGGCATAATTTCTGATCCCCGTTAATGTATATTCTTAATCTGTGAATATTAG
>JAPDSC010004470.1:79915-119210 GCA_026290005.1 Latrodectus geometricus | reverse complement strand
AAAAAAAGCTTGAATTTCCAAACAGATGCTTTTTAAGTAATGAATATTAAGAGAATATTGTGTAAATATTTTTTTTGTAAGAAATATAAAATTCAGATTATATTTTACGTATTTCCATTAATAAAGTCATGGAAACAAATATATTTAAAATAATAATTGTTGTTTTAAGACCATTACATTGGTTATTATTTTTTGACACTAAAAACCTTTTACTGTTTTTAAACAATTTAAATAAATGCCAGCGTAAACTGTGTAGGTTATTCAACAGTTTCGTACACAATTTACGCTCATAACAAAGATTAATTATAACAATGTGATACATTCTTTTTTTCAGCAAAATCAAAGTAATATTTGTAGTTGATATTAAATTTATCTTTAAGTTATTAATTTGTACAAATCGTGTTTTTTTTTTTTTTTTTTTGAAGTTGTTTAAATAACCCACTTGGAAGTATCTTATTTGCATCTTTTTTGGCTTCAGGTAAATATTTCGTTATTATCCAATCTTAGTTATTTTTTAATCACTTATTTAATTGTAATCATTATTACTTTTTTCCAAAATACTCGTTTTTTCAATGGCTTTATTTTTGTATTTTTTTTTTAAATTTTAAATGTAGTATTACAATTTCAAACAGGATTTTCAATTAGTCCTTTGAAAAGCTCTCAATTTTTTTTTTATAAGGATGTCGCAGGTGTCATATTTATATAAAAAACATAGTTTTAAGTTATATCTAACCATTTCTCTGAGTAAAAAAATAATTCCTAACTATTATAACTATTATTAGAATTATTTCCTAGAGTAAAAACTAAAATTAGGAAGAAAATGGAAACACTTTTACTAATGAGAAAATTCATCAAACATTTCGGAACAAAAATTCAATGTAATATTTCTTTCACCAGAGGTATGGAAGTAAGAGCAGTTCCTTCTGAAGAAACCAATTAATATATTAGTTACTTTTCACTACTGATACAAAAAATATTTCTTTAACAAACAGTTTGTAATTAATCAAAGAGCAGCAAAAATTAAAAGCATGAAATTTATTAATTATATCAGGCTGTTACAGAAAACTTAATTTTATTTAAGAATGTAATCTGTTATTGTTCTTTGTATTAATACATCGAATAAAATCTATTTTTTATTTTTTATCATATTATGTATAAATTCATTGAATATTTTTAAATATATAGATTTTTTAACATATTAATTTTAAATTAGTTTTCTGTCGTTAAAAGCAAAATACTATTAGAAAAAAATTTCACAAGACAACAGGTAAAGTATTTTTAAGAAAAGTAAATCCGTATAAACTCAATTGCTAATCATTTTATCTTAAAAATATTTTTTATACAAAGGACATTCTTTAAAACTTAGAGTTATTGAATAACGTTGTCACAAAACACAGTGAAATAAAAATAAAGTGTAGAGTAATTTTTCATAATGTGTTAGCTTAAACAATTATCTAAGTAAGATAGACGATTTTCTTTTTCCAGATTTGTGTTTGTTTAGAGTTGTTTTCATTTGCTTAACAGAAATGGACGTTAATGTTTCAGAGTTAGAAAAAAGAAATTAATAGTGCAAAAAATTTTGTTATTGTTTGCTCAAAATGAATTTAGATATATTTAGGTTATTTAAAGAAGCTTACAAAAGAAAATGCTTTCATAATACCCAATTTTTTACATTACTTGGTGATTCTAGAAAAAGTATTTTGCATGAGGAACTTGCTTTTAAGCCAAATCAAGTAAAAGATATTGGGAGTGTAGAATGAAAAATATTGACGTTTTTGCAAAATTGCTTGAAGCCACTATCTTTTCATATAATATTTGCCATCTTTTTAAAAGTTTGTTCAGGTTGTATTAATATTAGTTTGGGGAAAAAGTTAACCATTATTTTTTCGGTAGACGTCTGTAGTGATCGCTATCTCGTGAGGTATCTATCAAACAATTTCAAATTTATGCTCATTAGAACGGTGACATTTGACACTAAAATATTCTCTTTCGTTTTTTTGTTTGATTAATTCAGTTATAAGTACAAGGTTTTAAAAATAGAAGACAGCAAACAGAAAATTCGATACATTTTAGTTTTTCTTTTATAATGGCGAAAATGCTAACCAGGTGGCTAAAATTGTGAAAGGTGTTTATCGTCCTATATATGACTGTAACAACCAGTTACGCACAATTTTGGTTTCGTCGATTCCGTTTGGGTATTTGGATGCTAAAGATGCACGTCGCATGGATACAACATCATCGAGAACGTCTATAAAATATCATAAATTATCAAACTTGACAGCATGTCAGCAGTCGTGTGCCCTAAAAATCTACATGAAAACTTTTTTAAACCTTTTTACAAAGCGAATCTGAAAGAAGTTACAAAAAGTTCACGTAAAAATAATGATAAATCTTTTTCCTCAACCTAATATTATGATCACTCCCAGCACAATCTGGTTTACCAGATTTAGGAACCAGTTTAGCAGACAAAAGTCATTATTTTGAAATCACAACGACATTTAAAAATAAACATTACTTTTGAATTTTAAGTTTCTTTTTTTTTACATTAATGTTTCTGCATATATGTTTTGTTCCAGCTGAGGCAAAACATTTTGACATAATGTATTTGTCATTTTAAAGAATCACCGGTATTTTTAACTTTTTATTTCACTGTGTTCACACATGATAATAATTCTTTGTGCGCTTGGTACATGGATGCATTTGGTACATATATGTTATCTATTTCATTCATGCATTGAAAATTATCAAGTTATCAATGAAGGAAAATAGTACAGCGTAATATGGTGATCTTGTTTTTTAGGTATATGAATGTCTCTCAGGTTTTAAGGTCAGTAGTTTTAATATCATCTTATCTATTTAAAATCATCAACTTCTATCTTTACATGGCGTTTCGTTTTTTGCCGTCAGCATATTTTTTTCCTAACATAATTCACCATTTAAAATGTTCTTTGTACAAATAGTGATTATAAATTCTATTTAACAAAACTTTTAAGACATGCTAAGATAGAACGTTCAACAAAAGTTACAGCTTGAAATTGGTTGTTTGAAACAGATTTTGATACAAATATTGCAAATATCAGTACCTGGAATGTTGAAAAAAATTTGGGAGAGCATTTTATGTAGTTATGCATGGTTGTTTTGTACAGATTATACATAATAACAATAAATATTCCAAACCATTTTGTACAATGTTTTACTCCCACAACTATTTAAAATGAAACATATTGATAAATTAATATAATATTGATAGGTATGATTGAAATACTTTTAAAATGTTATTTAAATGGTTTTGAAAAAAAATCGCTCTTTCTTATTCCAAAGCAACCATTTGTACGCACAAAAGCGTTTAAGTATTAAATAATGAAACACATTACTTAAAACAATTGATGAATGCTTTGAAATCATGCTTTTAAATTTGAAATATATCAAATATTACAATCAATCTCATTGATAATACTCTAATGAGTATCAAAATAATAAGTGAGAAAAATGCAATACTTTTTATTTACGCATTTCATAATAATGTTAAGCATGCATGATTCATATTTTTAATTTAACTAAAATAAACTTCTTATAGAAATTTATCTGTTTGAATAATTTTATAATAAGAAGTGAAAGTGCCTTCTTTTTTGTTAATTGCTTATATTTATAAGTATTCTTAGAAAACTGGTAAAACCTTGTTAGAAAAATATAAAATTAATTATTACAAGTTTATAAAATTAAAAAAAAATTTATTCACATAAAATTGCATTCATATAATACGACTTTTCCTTACATTTAAAAACATTATGCATCAAGAGATCAAGAATTAAGTAGCAGAGCTAAAATTATATATATATATATATATATATATATATATATATATGTGTGTATACCTTTCAGAAAACCTATGAGAAACTTAATCATTAAATTTACTCAAAATCAATAAAGTTAAAAAATAAATAATAATAATTACTTTAATTAATACAATGTTACAAAATAATTAGTAATTAGATAATGAAAAAATAAACTATTTTACACATTGAACTATAAAACATGTAATTAAAAATACTTATGAGGTTCTAATTTTAATTATTATATATAATTTTAAATTATATTTAGTCACGCGTGAACAACTCTTATTTTATTAGTCATTAACTAAACAATGTAATTTTTACATTTAACGAATGTTAAAAGTTTTATTAAAATTGATTTGTAAATGTGCTATTATCTTCGGGCATTCTGTTTTTAATTAACATTTTTCATATTTTTTCATCAATTACTGTACATTAATAAATGAAAATTTTAGAATGAAACTTTTTCATGAAAGAATGATAACAAATAGAAAAAAAATAGTAAAACTCAATCCTCAAGTGCCAATTTTTTAAAAAAAAACGTTTATTCAATTAATTTTTAGTACGAGAACTGATTGTTGTATTATACAATAGAAGAAAGTCATTTCAAATCCAATGATGGGAAGAATGTTTTTATGATTAATTTTTGAAGATCAGAATATATCTGAAGCAAAAAACATCCATAGTGTTTCTTATTTAAATTTGACACAGTTGCATCAGTTTTATAATTGAAATTAGAAGAAAAATATTTTTATGATGAATAAAAAAAATCAAGGCTCTAAATAGCTTACAACTACAATTAGTAAACATAATTCTAAATTACTGAAGTATATTAATCAATACTCATTTTTTTCCATTTTGAAAGATTGTTTTTGTCTTCTTACTATTAAAAATCAAATAAGTCATTCGAATAAAAATGTTTTTCCATATTTAATTTTTTTAGGCAGTTATTTTGAAAATACCTGTTACAGTAATTAACCAATCTAATTTTTATCTTAGTAGTATTATTAGTTAATGCTTCAGGGGGATTTTTTTCTAAGACAATTTTCCCACATATTGCATTTTCAAGTATTTAAGCCAAGTAGAAAAAAATACTTTTTTCGTATCAAAAAAAATTTCTTTAAAAAAGTAAGTAAAAGCAAGAATTTTATTAAAATAAAAATTTTATTTTTTAAGTAAAGCCTGTGGATTTAAAAATATTTTCTTATAATTTATTAAAAAATATTATCTGAATAATAGTAATAGCTCAAATTCTTTTGTTTAATGTTTTTATCTTCACTAACTTAATCTATTTCGCTATCAAGATTCATAAAAATTTAATTTTTAAAAAAAAGTAAGTGTTTTTTTCGATTTAGCTGTAAAATGTACACAGTTATTTTAGTTTTTAATATCCCCTTTTATCCCCATACTTTTTTAATATCCTTTTCATCTAAGCGCTTTCATGCCTTAAATAATTATTTAAATTACTTAAGAAACTAATAAAAACAAACCTTATTTCAAGGAAGTTAAGATTATTTGGACATAAGTATATTACTATGTATCGGACATAAACAAAATGAGCTAAGTATAGAACTTGAAACTAAACAAATTTATATTTTGTATACACTTTAAGAAAGTCTTCTTCCCCTTATTTTTAATATCTATTCAACATACTAATATCTACCTGGTATTTTTGAAAAAATGTGATAGCATCATGGTACAGCAACCACTTTTTAAAAGCGTCATCCATCAATTTAATAAAGTTTGAAGTATTATCAAATAACAAAGAGCATATTCTTAGAAAACGCAACTAAATCATCATATCGTTGAGTGTTTATGAGCAAAGAAATGAATTCTTAATCTCCAATCAAATTTGAGCCAAAAAAATAATAAATGTATTCAAGTCAATCGGAGTGATTTCTAGAAAGATCCACTCTCAAGAATATTACATCTTTGGAGACCCAAATTCGCAAAGCTTTTGTGAAAATGAACCATCAGGTTTTCATTTTCTTTGACATCAAGGAGAAATATGACCGTACATGTGGTATGGAATTCTCAGTTCTTTATATGATTTTGGCTTTCGGGGTAATCTTCCGATATTCCTAAAAATATTTTTACGCTCCCGTGTTTTTAAAGTACGTATTGGTCACTTTTTATCCAATACTTTTATTCAAGCCGTGATTGTTGATTATACATTAATCAAATAATTCATTTTCTATCACCGTCTGTTCATGGCACTATGTATTTGGACGGCCTGCGAATATCTTGTCAAGGATCAAACATGCGTTTAATTGAGAAACAATTGCAAACATGAGTAAATAAAATAGCTGCATGGTGTGCCGAGAATGGCTGTCCTTTATCTCCAAGGAAGAGATGATGTGCCTATTTTTGCAAGACTACCATCATTCACAATGATCCTGTTATCCAACTAAACTTCAATACCTGTAGTCAATGAGATTAAATTTCTTGGTGTGATATTTGACCTAAAGTTGATCTTTCTTCCGCATGTTTTGCATTTGCGGAAGAAGTGTGAGTGATAGCTTAATATCTTCAAAGTATTCTGAAATACATCTTGAGTTTCTAATTGCTTGTCATTGCTACGGGTCTATCGATCAATTATTTTATCTCGTATTGACTATGGATGCGTTGTGTATGGATCTGCTAGGTCTTCTGTTTTACGCTGATTGGATACTGTGCTTCACTCGTCTTTGAGAATATGTTCAGGAGCATTCCGCACATCTCTCGTCCAGAGCCTTTATGCAATTTGTCAACAATTTCCTCTAGACCTGAGACGAATGCAGGAGTCTTTCTATTATTACGTTAAGGTTATGTCTGATAGACAACATTCTTTACGTTCTTTGGCCATTTCTCCTGCATTAAAGAGATTACATGATACTCGACCCTACAGCATCCAACCTTTTCTCACTCTAATTAAAGCTCAACTCCTTTTGAAAGACCTATATGATGTCCATTTTATTAAAACGGACTTACATTCACATCCACCTTGGTATGGTCCACAGACTAATATTATCAATACTTTTGCTCAATTTAGAAAATTGGACACAACATCAATAATTTTTTAACAACTTTATCTTTCCCATCGCTGTCAGTATTCATCATACACGCCTATATTCACAGATGGGTCTGAAACTATAAGACATATTGGCTGTGGCATATTTTATGCTAATACCAGCCATGGTTACAACCTCCTTACGTCCTGCTGCATTTTTACGGCTGAAGCTACGGCCATTCTCCAATCTCTTCAGCTAGTGAATACAGAACATTTTTATAAAATCTGCTAGTATACTGACAGTTTGAGTGTATTAGAAGCGTTGGAAATTTCAAATGATTGTCATACTGCTGTGTCCAAGATTTTTGGAGCATTGGATTCTCTTGCTCGCAAGAGTTATGAAATCATTTTCTGCTGGATTCCAAATCATGTTAGTCTAGAGGGAAATAAAGAAGGCAGATGCAGCTGCTAAAGCTACATCTTCTTTACTCCATTTATATGTCCCTTTTTTAAACGTAAGAAGGGCTGTAAAAATATTTGTAAATTTTCTATGGCAGGAGTATGGAGTATGCAGGTCTCCAATAAATTGCGTGACTTTTTCCAAATTTCATTTCATCATCAGTTTTAGTTTAAGTTACGAAGAGCAGATGTTAGGTTGATTCGCGTTAGTATCGGACTCAAACATTTCATACATAGACATTTGTTTTTTAATGAATTAAATCCATAGGGTGAAACGTGCGATGAACCATATACTGTCTATCATATTTTAATTTCATGTCCTGATTTTAGCCTTTTTCATTTTACCTTTTTGAAACAGATATTTTAACAATATATGATTTGGTGGCGGATTCACAACACTAATGCCTCGTGTACAAAGTTGTTGTGATGCCTCGTGTAAGTTGGAGAAATGCGTACCAGCACGTTTCTAACTTTGATAAAGGTCGAATTGTAGCGTACCGGGATTGCGATTTCTCTTATCGCAGTATTGCTGCTCGCGTCAGTCGATATCCAATGACTATTAGCAGAATATGGAATCGATGGGTTCAGGACGGTAATACGGAACGCTATGCGGAATCTCAACGGCCACCTATCACTAGCAGCCGAGAAGACAGGCATATTATCCGCATGGCCGTAATGGATCGTGCAACCACGTCACGAGCCGTGAGTCAAGAAACGAGGTCGTTTGAAAGACAACAAGTGTCTGTACGAACAGTTCGACGACGTTTGCAGCAGTATGGACTCTCAGCTCGGAGATCATGGCTGCGGCTTCCCTTGACGCTGCGTCAAAGACAAGAGCACCTTCAATGGTGTGATCAACGACGAACCTGGGCGCACGAATGACGAGACGGCATCTTTTCAGATGAATCCAGGTTCTGTGTACAGCATCATGATGGTCGCATCCGTATTTGGTGGCATCGTGGTGAACGCACACTAGCAGCGTGCATTCGTCATCGTCATTCTGGCCCATCACCTGGCGTGATGGTATGGGGTGCCATTGGATACACGTCTCGGTCACCTTTTGTTCGCATTGACGGTGCTTTGAGCAGTGCACGTTACATTTCTGCTGTTTACGACCCGTGGCTCTACCCTTTATTCCAGCCCTGCGAAACCTTACGTTTCAGCAGGATAATGCCCGACCGCATGTTGCCGGTATTGTACGGACCTTCCTTGATACGGAACATGTTTGGTTGTTGCCCTGGCTAGCACGTTCTCCAGATCTTTCACCAATAGAAAACGTCTGGTCAATGGTTGCCGAGGGACTGGCTCGTTACCAAACAACAGTCATTACGGTTGATGAACTGTGGCACCGTGTTGAAGCTGCATGGGCATCTGTACTTGTAAATGCAATCTAATCTCTGTTTGACTCAATGCCCAGGCGTATAACTGCTGTTATTACTGTCAGAGGTGGTTGTTCTGGGTACTGATTTCTCGGGATCTATCCAGCCAAATGTTTTGAAAATTTAATCACTTGTTATTTCTAGTATAATATATTTGTCCAATAAATATAATTTTGTTATCTGCATTTCTTTCTGGTGTAGCAATTTTAATGTCTAGTAGTGTAGGTGTCGCTATTGGCGCCTGCTTTGTCTGAATGCGCTGAAAAGCTAATCATTTGCATATCACAGCACTTTTTTCCTTTCGTATAAATTTCACGTCTGTAGCATGTCTACTTCTTGGTGTAGCAATTTTAATGGCCAGTAGTGTATGTTATCCACGGGAAGAAAATTTCATTATTTTTCTTCTGAAATCTTAAATAAGACTACTTTGTGGGTGGTAAACTAAAATATGAACAATTTTGATATCGAAATTTTTCCAAAATCTCAAAAATCGGTAAAGCAACAAGTCTTTTTTATGAAAGAATGCATAATGCTAGTTGAAATATAGTTGTACAATGTTAGTAAAAAATGCATATTGAAGGATGGATAAACCAAGATAAAAAAGGATATGTATGGTTACAGATTACTAATCTCTCATAGGCATCGTAACTGGCTAAATAAATATTTGTTATCCAAGCTTTGAGCAAAATAAATATCTGTTTAGATATTTATATTTCTTAATGATGTTGTAGGCAGATGATTGTGACTGTTAATACTTACTACTTCACCAGTTATGAATTTAAAAGAATTTAAAGAAATTTAAGATGTTTTTATATCAATTTAGAGCCAAATGAAGACTTTAAGCAGCTTATTTTGGAGCTTACTTTTTACTATTTCTGATTACTTTCTGTGCACATCTGTCATTATTAATAATTCCTTTCCCGAATTTATTTTCGATTTCCAAAACAATAAAAACAAAATCTTTTCTGAGATTTTCTTCCCCAATAAGATGTTTTCATTCGCTAATTTTAAAAAGATTTAAAATCATTTTTTTTAATTGTTACAATTTTTATTCTTATTCAAATTAAATTTTTTTGTTTTCTTCCTCAAAAAAAAATATTTTCGTACTCTTTTGCTTTTGTACTCATTGTTTTGAATTGGCTGTCATTTCTTCATAAGTCTTTTCGTTGCTCCTTCCTGTGAAATTTATCTTCAGGGGTACTACTTATATCAATATATATTTCATGTTTTTATTTTTGTTCCAATTTCATTGGTTTGACTCATCAAACATCTCCTTTAATATAATGAGCTTCTTAACACTGCATATTTTTATGATAATATTTTGTATAGTCTAGATTATATTCTAACTATGCCTCTTCTTAAGATCAGAAAATGAATAGTTCTTATAAATAAATTATAAAAACTATCATCTCACCCATGAATGTAAATTTTTAGTCATTACAATAATCAAGATTAAATATATTTTTAGCTTTCAATATTTGTATTTGAATATCATTCTATTTTTATAGACTTCAAAGTGATACTATTAATGCAAAAAATGCATGTTGGTATTGTAACTTTTATAAAAATATAATTTATTACCATACTTTGATATTGAACAAACAATTGTAATGTTTTGCGTGTCTCACAACTGTACAACGATTCCCACGAGATGAAAGCCTACAGTATTCACATGTAAATTCTTTACAGAGGTCCCTGAGTACGAAGATTATATCCCGGTTAGGTAATCAGTCTAATATGAAAAACCCAGTATTTAGTTATTCAGCATGTTTGGTACTCAGTTTTCTCAACCTACTGAAAAGAGCTACTCAGTTTTATCGACCTACTGAATGCTGAGACAATCTTTTCCTGGCAAGGGATCGAAATTTGGACTCGTTATTTGTAAATAACAAGCGTTATCGTTACGTCACCGGGTTACAGAAAAACGTGAACATTTAAAACGAATATTAATTCACATTTTAAGTGAAACAACAACCCATTTTATGTAAAACCGATTATGTACAATATTTTTAATGTTTTAAATTTTTTGATTAAGCACTTTTATTTGTTTTAAACTTCTTAAAGTTACTTCAGGCTATTATCAAAATTTCTAGCTTTGTTATTGCCTTATCTTGCTATCGGTTGGATAATATTACTAGGGAACAATAACATAAAAACTTAGTTCGTATTTCTGGCAAATGTGCACTGCATACCTCGTGTACTGCATATAATTTTGAGAACTCGTTGTTTCTACTGTCTTAAGGTATAATGCTTTTTTAATTTGAATTCCTTTCTCTATTTTCTTTGCATCATTTTTTTCTGTTAGTCATTTGTAAACAGAAAGTTTACCCCTAGGTATTATCTTCGATGTTTTTGTTTATCAAAATTATTTTCCATATATTTGTTTTAAATTTAAACCTATTTATCCATCTATTTTATGATTTAAAATTAAAAAACCTTTTTTTTCATGGCATGGCCAAATAAATACTTATCTAAATGGAAAATTAATATTTAAAACAGTAAACACAATGGTCAAATTAAACTATAATCTCATGTTCAATTATATTTTCTAAATAATAGAATTCTCACAAAAAATAACAGTTGTAAAATATTATAATAGCCCTATTTTCTTTCAAATTAAAATGTAAGTTTTTTCCAAAAAATGTAACAAATTCTTAAACTATTAAAATTATAAAAATGCATATAAAATTGTAATTTATAGTTCAGATTTTACTTTCTTGTTTTAATTATTAAGAAAAGTAAAGCAATACATAAGTATTGATTTTACAATATAAAACTATTTGAATTTGTACAAATATACATTTAAATAAAATAACATATAACAATAATAAATAATATCGTTCCTAATCGTCCTTAAATTCTTAAACTATTAAAATTATAAAAATGCATATAAAATTGTAATTTATACTTCAGATTTTACTTTCTTGTTTTAATTATTAAGAAAAGTAAAGCAATACATAAGTATTGATTTTACAATATAAAACTATTTTAATTTGTACAAATATACATTTAAATAAAATAACATATAACAATAATAAATAATATCGTTCTTAATGCACTGCATTAATCATGCATAGTCTGCATGAAAAATGTGTAATAAAAATAATAAAATGTTGTTTTGTATCAAAAATAAAATAATAAAAATATTCATTGAAAATTTCAACTACCCATTAATATACTTAATGTCTGTATCCCAAACAGCATTCAATGCTTTTTATTTATATCCATTCTTAATTAAAAATTATGCAGTGATACAAATTATATGAGTTATACTATGCAAAATCAAAATAAAAGCACATGAAAATATAGTAATAATATTTATCGTTCTATATTTTAATTGGCAATAAAATTATCAAGTATATTGTCGTAAGTATAATGAAGCTTCAATTGGAAAATTTTCACTTTAAATAGTAATTGCATACGCTCTTCCGAAGATTTTAAGCTACAGTTCCCAAATAAAAAAATGTTTATAATTAAAAAATAAAATAAAAATAATAAAATTTAATAAGCTGATAAAAAATCACATGCAGATAGTAGGGAAAATAATAAAAATATGTGTGCTTAATAATATAGTATGAACATAATAACTTACCTAACTGAATTATGAACTGGTAGTGATAATCTGATTATTCAGAAATAATAATACATGCTTGAAAAGTATTATTAAAAATCAATACAGCTTCTTTTGACAATTTATGTTTATGATATGCACTTAATTTATGCTTATAATTTTACATGAATTACTAATATTATATTATATTGATAATAACTAAAACTAAAAGTTTAATTTATCACAATTTTTTTATATATTTCATTTAATTTAACAATGTGACTTTGATAATGTAAAAAAAAAACATTATTTATAGTTATACATATGGATATTAGGATTACAAAAGCCGTCACAAAATTCATATTAATTTTTCGTTATGTATTTAACATTTTAGTGCACACACCATATGTTAATAGTTATTAAATTTGCACAAAGATCATTAAACGCTTTCGGCTCATTTAGATTTAACTTCGAAATAGTTATTGAAGAGGAGATTGCCGAAAGTAAATGGAAATTAAGCTTGATTTAATCACTGGTGTCATGCACTTTTGAAACAACCAAGTCTGTACTTTTTAAAGGATGTGTCTCATATTTTGTTGTAACTACAAGTTTAAGTATAAATTAATAATAATTATAGCACATTAATAACTATTATGTTTTTTTAAACATATAGTCCTTTAAAGTGAATTTTAACAACAATGTTTTTCTGGTCTTCAATTATTATGAGGCTTCCTAGTAAAACAATAGGTTTGCTTTTCCAGCTCAAAGACAAAAGAAAGTCAAATGGCTTTGACGTCATTAAACATTTTTTGTTTTCAACTTAATTGCACTAAAATTTATTGCATAGAATTCCCATTTGATGCATAAGCAATAATACCGATAAGAATTAAAACTTAAACTTCCAACATTATATTTTCAGTTGAAAGAAGAAAATATTTATAAATTAATGAAACTTAAAATCACATCTTAATGTTTTCTTGAAAATTCTTAAATCATTAATTGCTGTCTGGCATCTATGAAGCTAATAGAAAAACAAAAAAGAATATATTATTTATTTGTTTTGTCATTTTTACGTAATTTTTTCAGACTAATGGAATATCAATTGAGAAATGCTGTTTAAAATGAAACCCAAGGTATCACAAACATCCGTATTTCAGAAAGAAATTAAAATTATGAATTGTTGCACTAAACATTAGATTGTTTAAATGTCAAAATTACAAAAAATTAATTAATAAATAAAAGATAATTGAAGGCTATTATTCTATAAATATTTTTAAGTCATTGAGAAAGGTTTATTTCATAAATATAATCATATAATTTTAATTATTTAAACAATAAACAAGTTTAAAATTATTTTCTTTTAATTTGAATTTATTCCCAGATACGATTAATTTTATCTTTTATCTTGTATTAGTGATGTCAATTGTCTTAATATTTTTGAAATTTTGTAACAATAATAACAAAAGTCACATAAATCTACAAACAATATCCTATAATATTTTTTATTAAGGAAGTAACATTCATAACCAAATAATAATAATCTTTATGAGAAATACTTACAAAATTAGATTAAAGGTCGTACTTGCCTATATGGTAGGCTGATGTTCTCATTATTGGAATGTAACACTTTTAAATCCCACTTTAATTAAATCTGCATATTCATTGAGTGTGCTCGTAATATTCTCCATCGGAAATCATATTTGGGAGCGTAACCGTGCTTGTAAATTTCATAGACATCCAGACAAGAATTAAGTGGAAAATCTAAGTGGCAGAGACCAACTCAGTGCTAAAAACAAGGAAGTGTATGTCAGTGCATACACATTAATTTTATTAACATATGATACATTCAAAAGTATGGAGCAGCATTTATTTTGAATTTTTTCAATTTGAACAGTCGAAAAATAGTTACTTATACATAAAAACCGAACACATATAAAAATAATATCTGGTGAAGCTTAAAAGTAAATTTAAATCTAATTTTCAACGAAGGAAAAAATCTGAATTATTATAATAGGTAAAAAGGAGTACAATGATGGTGTCCATATTCATGATTACATTATTTGCAAAAATTCAATATTTTTGTAAAAAAAATCTTCACTTTAAATAGCTAATAGTAATAGTTGTTAACGACCAATTTATAATGATCCTCACATTTAGTAAAAATGATGCTTAAAAATAAGATTCGAATAAAATGCTTAAGGTGTTGTGGTGGAACTCGGTATATTTATGAGTAACACCGAGCTAACCCAAATTCTTAGAAATAGTGGAGATTTATTGAGAACATATGAGAATGACACAATTTAAATAATAATAATGTAATTTTATTGTACTATTAACATTTAAATATTTACAATTTATATTTCTAGCTTAAATGTCTTAACAACATATAAAAGCATATTTATAAAACATTGTGCGGCCAGGGTCCTGAAGCAGAGATTAAAATGATTCACCCCCTTTGTAGTGAATTTCCCTTTGTAGTTCATAACCGTTGCTTCCCTTTTGTTAGACTCTTCTTTTGGTCAGGCCTGTGCTTCACTGCTCCGTACCTTTCTTTCTATCATCGGCGGACTTTTGTAGTTCCCAATGGCTCATCTAAGACTTTTTATTTCTCCCATATCTCATCGTAAGGTTAGGCTTCTCTTCCTAATATCTCGTCGGAGGCTTTCAATTCATATCTATCTGTGAATCTCTAAGAATATCACTCTGAATTCTATCCATGCAGCCAGGAGGATTTGTCCTTTTCATTCAATTCATATCTCTCTGAATTCTGAATGTCTAAATACTGGATGCTCCATCTTCAACTCCTTAACTTTTATATTTTCTTCATCTCTCCTCCCATTTTCTTCTATTGGATATTTTCTTGTATCTCATCGGTGTTAGGCTTCCAGGGAATGGTCAGAAATCTCCCCTCCAAAACCCTCGATTGGCCACACAGAAACAAAAGGAGAATATTTTTATCTCATATGGACCACCCATACATCCCAAGGGGAAAAGAAACCTGAGATGGAAAACTGCAAAAAACTTTAAGTGCAGTTTTCGGGTGCCACTTTGAAATATATAGTTTTATTTCTTTATTACACTTGTCTCTTTATATTACCATTTTTATGTTTCCTTTCTTTTATATTTTAAAAAGTACTGCCGAGATGAATTGTTACAGAATTCATTTACAGTAAAACATCTGTTTTCTCTGCGGCTCCTTTTATGTCGTTTGCACTACGACATAAGGTAATTATAATCAAATGCCATAAGCAAGTTTTCTTCAAACATCATCACATGTACAATGCATTTAAAATCTTAAAACGTTAATTTAATAAGAAGAAATCAAGTTTATATTTCGAGCAAAATAATCAAATTTAGAATCTTGTGAGGAATATATTCTTATGAGACATAGTCAAAATATATAAAATATATAAAATTTGCAAGTATCATTAATCCTAATCAAAATTAATATGGAATTTATATTTGGAATATCAATAATTAGTGTAAGCATAATTCAAAAATTAAAATTAACAACAAGGAAAAAATTAAATTTTGTTGAGAATTATTCGTGAATCTTTTGTTTAGGAACAGAATAAGTTAGACTGATTTAAATATTTGAAATTATGTTCTTCAAAAAATAATATTTTAAAGTAAAATACAAAAAAAATTAAAAAGTCCATAAATAAATCTTGTAATCTTACAATTTAAAAACATATAAATCTTATTATAAATACAATAATTCTGAAATAAAAATTTCTCACCTTAAATATTTTATTTCTGAATTATTAAATTTATTATTCTCATCATTTATCATGAAAAATAAATCTTGAATGCATTCTTTTTAAAATAATTTTCTATTACTAATTTAAACTGGATAAAATTATTTGATTTGAATCATTTTACAAAATTTTTTCATAGGTACTTTTTAAATATCATATACATAAATATTTAGATGTAAATACTTTCTAAAAATAGTTTCAAAACTATTAGAGATTATCCTAATGAATAAAAAACAATTTGTGGAGCAGGGTAAGGCAGACTGACGTGTTGGATTGCATCCACCTCTTCAGGTGATGACAGGCAAATCATGCACATGGCAGTGACGTAACGCTCAGCCACATAACATTCAGTCTGTAATGCATTATCCAGTGACTGCGTGTACCATTCGATGCAGTTTACAGCAGAGTAGTCTGTCCACAAGACGTTCAGTGTCCTGTCTACCCTTGACGCAGAACCATAAACGTCTCCACAGCCAATGGTACGAAGAAAGAAGGATGTTGATGGCACGATGGAATGAAATTATCTTTACTGATGAGTCACGCTTCTGTCTGCACTACCATGATGGTAACATTCGAGTCTAGAAGAAAGGATGATGAACAGCAGCGTTATGCACTAAAACACTGGTCCTGCATGAGGTATTATGGTATGGGGTGGTATTGGATATCACTCTCGCACTCTTCTACTACGCATTTTCGGAACTTTAAACAGCCAGTACTACATCTCCGATGTGCTGGAGTCAGTTGTCCTTCCTTAATCTCAGAGCTTGCCCACAGCCATATTTCAACAGGATAAGGCATGAGCACACGTGGCATGCATTGTCCAAGGATTCTTCGTCAATCGCCTGATTGAATTATTTCTCAGGTTGGCTCTGGATCTTTAGCCGTTGGAAAACTTGTTCTCCATGATTGCTCAATGATTGATCCAGATTATATCCCCAGCTGCCACTATAGATAAACTTTGGTAAAATGTTTAAGCTGCTTGGTCTGCTGTACCCCAAGAACACATCCAAAACCTTTTTGAATCAATGCCGAAGCGTGTGGCAGTGGTAATCTCAAACAGTGGTGGTCCTTCTAGCAATTGAATTTTCAGGAACCACACTGCACAGAAGTCTATAAATTTAATGATTTGATACTTGTCAACATGTTATCTACGAAATAAATTTTGTTGTTAAATTTCTTGTCTTTCTTCATGTTACAATTTAATTTGCCACCATTATACTACAAAACTTCTGTTATATATTAAATAAAATATTTTAAATTTGAAATTCGCAGCATTTGTCACCCTTTTTATGGAAAATTATTTAGCTTTATTGAATTTGAAAAAATAAAAAAAAGAATAAAGTTTATGGCAAACACACATACATACACACACACACACACACATATATATATATATATATATATATATGAACAATACATTTTTAAGAATTTACTTTTTTCTTAAAAGACTCTAGAAATCAGAAAAGAAAATAGGAATTTCTTTTTAATATGTCACGCAAAGAAACCATTAGGCTGAATCTGTCGGTTAAATTTTATGAGAAAATAAATTTCCTTTAGTATTCTCCAATAGCATAATATAGATAGTGAGGTTACAATTGATGTTGATTTTTAATATTACAGTTATAACATTGAATAAAACTCGTACAAACTCAAAAGGTATTTTCTTAAAAATATAAATTGGAGTCTATCTTGCCTATAAACAAAAATATATAAAACAGTCCTTCACGGTGAAATATCTAATATATCTTAATGTTGGAATTATATTTTATTCTCTAAAGCATATTTGTACTGTACATATATAATTGTTCAACAACATTCACAATCATTAAATTCAAAGTTTGATTCATAAATATACATTTTCAATACATAATCAATTCGCCTTTATTATTTAATAGTTATTTAATAATTAATTGTTGAACATTTAGTAAAATTGAACAGTAATTTTGATATCACTTTTTTAGAAACAAATAAAAATATTGGAAATATAATATAAATTTGTTTTAATTGAGTTGCCCAGATATCATAAGATTATTTTAGTTTATTTAAAAAAAATATATTATTTTAATCCCTTTTTAATATGATTTACTTATGGTATAGAAAAAAATTGATGCTATGAAATAAATTGTAATTTTTGTTTGCATCACAATCTAAGTTTATGAATTATGATAAACATCGTGCATGTATAGAAATATCCCATAATTATAATGATTCACATTATGAAAATGTGGTGAATTTTATCATAATGAATTTAAAATTATGTTCTTTTAAAATATTTCAAAAATAAATAAAAATATGCTTTTCAAAGTTTACATTTAATTTATACTCATTTTAGTTTACATAACTATTGTTTCATTTATATTTCAAATAATAATACACATTACCAGAAAGTAAAGTTAAAATACTTAATTATATTTACAAATTAACAATGATTTCAATATTCGCTTATTGATTCTGAATTATAATGTTTTAATAAGGTATTGATTTTTGAATGCATAAAAATATATATTATTTAAATACAATCGAACTTTCAATTTTCCGTGCAAATAATTATATATTTTATTCATGCTGTTTTTAATTTTAAGATCGCTACATATCGATTAATAACTATTTTTTTTTTAAAAAAATTTAATATTTAAATGTAAATTAGTTAATAAAAATGTTTTTTTTTGCTTATTATCATCTTACTTTCAGTAATAAATATTTCTGTAAAAGAATACAAACTTAAATTTAGAATGTATTCTTTCTTTAAAAAAAAAAAAAAAAAAAAAAAAAACTTGAATTTCTTCACCCAAATCCAAAATCATGTTAGAAGCAATTGGTGCATTTTAACTTTTCTATCAGCTAGAATTGAAACTTTCTCAGAACATTTCCTCCAAGCGTGTGAATTACAGTATACACTCTTAATATTGCCGCTGATATTTTAAGGACTCATAAACAAACAAAGGAGAGTACTTGGTGAAGAGAAGAGAAAGTATAAAAATTGGAGATAATTATCCTGTCGCTGGAAAGCTAAGTGCGGAAAGGAAGCCATTTTGAAAGTCCTGATAAGCTAATTACCTTCTTTCTTGTATTTTTTCCCAGCACTCTTTACTGACTTCACACCATATGTCGCAAAGGGGAAACTTTTACTGAACCATGAGAGTAAATTTTTATTTTATCAGTGCAATTTTCGGTTTTAGTGAGAAACATTTGTGTATGTCAGGCGATGTCTTTCTAAGATTTTCTTTAAGAAATATGTTTACTGAAATGTTTCTTGCGAAGTTACAGTATTTTCTTCGATAAAAAAGGGAAATGAAAACTATGCAATATTAAAAAGAATGGTATTAATTAAATGAAATTGAGAGACATTGAGAAATTTTCTACCAAGTACATATTAAAAAGAAAATGACAAACCTTAGCTTATAGTTTCATTAACAATGTGCCTAAGTGCAATCTAAAATTCATTAGATTGTTTAAATGTTGTTTACTTAACTCTCCCCCCCCCACACACACATGGAAAAAATGTGTGGAATAATAAAAGTAATTTACAGTAAAATATAAATGAATATACTTGTGAAAAAATTGCTTATATGCATTATGCAAAGCAAAATACTTTATTTAAAAAATAAACTACAATTTAATAAAATGCTTTGCTTAAATTAATAAAATTTTATAAATTACTTCAAACTAAACTTACTAAATATATTTTGAATTTAATCAATACTATCATTTTAAATTGTTTTCCTTAAATGGTAAAAAGAATATACACTACTGGCCATTAAAATTGCCACACCAGGAAGAAATACAGATAACAAATGATATTTATTTGACAAATGTATTATACTAGAAATAACAAGTGATTAAATTTTCAAAACATTTTGCTGGATAGATCCTGAGAAATCAGTACCCAGAACAACCACCTCTGGCAGTAATAACAGCAGTTATACATCTGGGCATTGAGCCAATTAGAAATTGGATTGAAGTACAGGTACAGATGGCCATGCAGCTTCAAAACGATGCCACAGTTCATCAACCGCAGTGACTGGCGTTTGGTGAATAGCCAGTCACTCGGCAACGCAACCATTGACCAGACGTTTTCTATTGGTGAAAGATCTGGAGAACGTGCTGGTCAGGGCAACAGCCGAACATGTTCCGTATCAAGGAAGGTCAGTACAATACCGGCAACATGCGGTTGAGCATTATCCTGCTGAAACGTAGGGTTTCGCAGGGCTCGAATAAAGGGTACTGCCACGGGTCGAAACACACCAGAAATGTAACGTGCACTGTTCAAAGCACCGTCAATGCGAACAAGAGGTGACCGAGACGTGTATCCAATGGCACCCCATACCATCACGCCAGGTGATGGGCCAGAATGACGATGACGAATGCACGCTGCTAGTGTGCGTTCACCACGATGCCGCCAAACACGGATGCGACCATCATGATGCTGTACACAGAACCTGGATTCATCTGAAAAGATGACGTCTCGCCATTCGTGCGCTCAGGTTCGTCATTGATCACACCATTGAAGGCGCTCTTGTCTATGACGCAGCGTCAAGGGAAGCCGCAGCCATGGTCTCCGAGCTGAGAGTCCATGCTGCTGCAAACGTCGTCGAACTGTTCTCTGAAGAAACTTGTTGTCTTCCAAACGACCCCGTTTCTTGACTCACGGCTCGTGACGTGGTTGCACGATCCATTACGGTCATGCGGATAATATGCCTGTCTTCTCGGCTGCTAGTGATAGGTGGCCGCTGAGATCTGGCATAGCGTTCCGTATTACCGTCCTGAACCCATCGATTCCATATTCTGCTAATAGTCATTGGATATCGACTGACGCGAGCAGCAATACTGCGATAAGATAAACCGAAATCCCGGTACGCTACAATTCAACCATTATCAAAGTTAAAAACGTTCTGGTACGCATTTCTCCTTCTTACACGAAGCATCACAACAACTTTTCACCAGGCAACATAGTTCAAATGCAATTTGTATAGGAGGAACCGGCTGAACAATTTATTCATTTAAACACAATGTAGGTGTCGCTACTGGCGCCTGCTTTGTCTGAATGCGCTGAAAAGCTAATCATTTGCATATCACAGCACCTTCTTCCTTTCGTATAAATTTCACATCTGTAGCGTGTCGCCTTCGTGGTGTAGCAATTTTAATGGCTAGTAGTGTATTTACCGCATTACTGTTAAATATGCTATTTACTGCATTGATTGCAACTTATAATTTTAAAGTAAGAATATAAATAAAAAATAATGTTATATTGTGACAATTTAAAGTTTTTGTGATCTATCAAAATGCTTTCTGCCACACACTTAAAATATTTTTAAATTTATCAAAGATTAAGTTTAGAAACATACACAGGAATTTTTTACGCTAACAACAGTCCTTTCTAAATGCATTCAAAATATATAAATCTGAAATGTAATTTTCATTTTGTTAATCTTCGGATTACTCTTAATTTCATTTTTGACACTTTAAATTTAAAATATAACGCTTCAATGGTCTTAAAGTTATTAAAAAAATTTCTGTCAACCAAAGGAACATTCACTGCCATAGAAGTATGAAAAATGTTATGTTAAAATAAAAAAAATAATTTTTATAGTAAATGATTACAATATGTTATGAAATAATATTTGATCTTATAGAAAATGAAGGTATATAAATTACATCTTCGAAATTTGTTCGTACATATACACACACTCATTTATTGCTTTGATTAATAGATTACCAATTTTTAAGTAGTTTTCTATAAATTATTACATTTTCGAATCGTCAGTCGAATTTCAATTCAACGTTTTTCATCTAAATAAGATACTCAAATATTAAATTTAAAGAAGCTTCAATTTTGAGTAATATTTACATTTTTAAATAAATAGTTATAAGAAATAAATATATTTTTTAAATTGAATAAATTAATTATTTTCTTCAAGATAAAGTTAGTTTCATTTAAAATGATACTTGAAGACTTTCCTATATACAAAAAAAACAAATATAAGAATATTTCAGACATGAAATTACCTAAATTTTCAAAAAGATGTGAAAAAAATGTATAGAAAAGAAAATTTACTTAATACAATTATTTTTTTGATACACACACTTTGCAAATAAATTAATTAAAAGTAAATTTTACTTTTTTAATTGTATTTTTGTTGGACTAAAATAATAGAATTAAATATTTTGATTACATTTTTCAGGAAGATATATGGAGATATATTGGTAATTGTAACCAATATTTTTTAATTAGAAACATTTTTTCTTTCAATATCTCAAATATTTTTAGTGAAACATTATTAATTTAAATTACGTTTAAATTTTCATTCTGAATAACTACAAACTATGCTTCGTACTTACAAAAATATATATGGTGCAAAAAGTTACAAGATTTGAAAATATTAAAATCGATGATTTATAATTAAATCTTCAGTAGGCTCAACTCAAAAATATTCTTAAGACGTCAAGTTACAGATTTTTTTAGTTTTCCTATATTTGTTTAAAAAGATTCAAATTAAAATACAAGTTTATTGTCAAGAGCCGAAAGTTTTTTAAATCCTAAATGAGAAAAAGCATAACAATGTTAAATTGTGAAAGTTTTGATTGCTATATTCTTAGTAATTTTCAGAATTTCATGTGTTTCATTTATGGCAAGAGAATGTTTTAAAAAAAATCAATCTTTTATTTTTTTCTCAATATAAATGCAAGTTATTTTTTACTTTCTTAAATGCAAAAAATACCCATTTTTGTATAAAAACATCCTGCACATTATTTATGAGAGAAGATTAAAAAAAATAATATGGATTAAATCATTTGGGATGCAATTAAAAAAAATCAATGTATTATATAATAATGTATCAACAAGAAAAAAACTTGCTTAGAGGATAATGCAATTTGATAAAAGCCAAAAATGTGTGTGATATATCCAAATTAAAACCAGAGATTTTTGAGGCAATTAGTTTTACCAAAAAGGACACCAAATAGCATTTGCCTATACATTTGTCACGCAAATAGTCCATTAAGGTCAGGCTTTCGATTAAATTCGAGATGGGAATATTACTTCATACAGTACTCTGCCCACAGATGGAAAGTAAAAGATGTTGACGCAACAGGCTCCTAAAATAATGCTTTTTCTCGGTGCGTTTTATGAGAAAAGATGACACCATTTATGTTGGACACTTGCGACGGTCATTGTTCTAAATAATTGCTCTATTTAGCAAATGTTTCCGTGCTCTAAACTGATCAAAATATTGTAATTAAATGTATGGTATGATGATAATTTAATATATAACATCGATTATAGCTTTGGTCCTAAGAGTAATTAATGTATTAAATGTGAGCATCATGCTATATTAAAATCAAATTTCATGCTTGCTAATACATAATTTTGGCAAGTAAATATCTTTAAATTTTGAAAAATGGAAAACGAGATTTTGAAAATAGTTTAGCAGAAATAAATCTTTTTATCACTATCTAATGTAAAATAACTTAGAATGGAAATCACAACGCAAAACGTTACATTCAATATGTTGCTATTTTGGTTTTATATAAACCCATTTCATATTTTCTGATAATATTTTAATAAAACTTTTTAATATTACTATGTATATAAATATAATGTAAAAATCTTTATTCAAGCGAATTCTTTTTGAATGTTAAAATCAGTAATGAAAAACATAGAATAAAAATAAAATTTTAATATTGAAAATTAGCAATTTTTAGGATCCAGAGTTTAAATGAAAAATTATTCTTCATTGTTCAAAATTGTTCCTCAAATAATATTCATAGTTTCTATTAAGATTATTGCTACTAATCTATAAAAAAACAATTTTATTAAAACATTTACTATTTGTTTTTAAATTTATAATTTTTACATTTATGATTAAAAGAAACTTTTAATTTTTTTTTTATTAAACCACAGTTCATTTTATTTGAACCATAAAAATTACTACTTGATTCTATTACTATGCATGTGCATTTTTAATCGTAAAACACTTTTTTCTAAAAATTCATCACACTTATAATAAAAGTTATTATTGTTTTTTGAGGAAAATACTATACTTGACCGATGGTAATTGTTATCCTTCCGTTAACAATTAGCACATTCTTAGAGTCAAAAGTTACGTCCTACATTATTTATCATAAATAAAATAATAAAATACTAAAAATTATTTTTTGTGGGCATATAACCCATCGTCTTATTAAAACTCTGAATTATAATTATTATATAGAAATTGATTTTCTAATTATTTTTGTCCCATTAATTAAGTTAAAAAATATTAAATATTTTGCGTACAGAAAAAATACCATTTTGAAACAAAAATATAAATACTTCAGGTCATGAGCTACACACATATTATTAACAGGAATTTAAAAATCCCCTATTTATTTTTCATTTTGGATGATTTTAAGGAATCTGATTGGTTTTAAAAAAGAAATTTATTCATAAATTTACGAAAATCTGCGATTAATTCAATTATAAAATTATCGAAAATCTGCGATAATTTAATGATCGCAGTTTTTCTGCAATCGAGAGAATCTATTATTATTACATTTTCGAAGATAGAAGGAATAAAAAAAGGTCAAAATCACATTTAATTTATAATTTTACATTTATTTCATATTCGAAAATAAATCACTATTGTAAAATAATTCATATATTGTATCAAGCTGAAAATTTTGTGTTATCTTTAAAATACACTGACATTCGTAATTTTACATTTCACTTGGAACTTCTGTAATTCTGTAAACTTCTGTAATCTATCTATCTATCTATCTATCTATCTATATCTATATATATATATATATATATATATATATATATATATATATATATATTACAGAAGTAAGTAAAATATTTTCCACAATTCAGAGAAACGGTGACACAGTTACAATTTCTTAGAAAAAATTAATTCTCTCAGAAATTAAACTCCAAATTAATAAATACTGCTTAAGCATTTTATACAGATTTTCTAAAATATAATTTTCAAGTGCAGCTTATATCTTTTATTGAATAATTGATATTTTATTCTATGCTTGAATTTTAATAATTATCGAATAATGGTACTCACATAAACCAAATAATGAACAGAAGCTATTAATGAGCATAACTTAATGATTTAACTAGATAAAAACGTGAGTGGTTTCTTCAGAAAAAAATAGGAATATATAACTTAATATCCCTACTGGGGATTTTTTCATCTTATTTTAAATGCATTATATCAAATGCAGGAAGCGAAGGTTTTAATAACTGCTCCCTTGAGATTAATTTACTCTGTCAACAGTTTTTCTTTCCCAGAATATTCCGTAAGCCTACATTGCTTATTTAATAAACGTCGTAAATAATTATGTGCCTCATGAGCTTAATAATGCAAGAGCTCAAACAGCAAACTAAGAAATAAACAAAATTTTGCCATTAAATGCTAACATTCTTCTCCTTTAAAATTATTCTTAAATTACCTATACTTCAAGTCTTACAATAATTTATATAAGATTTCTTATCTAATTGCTTTTTAATTTCTTTCATTATTTTGTGAGTTAAAGAAATAATTTTTTTTAATATATTTAAGATTATTGTTAGTAAAAATTTGCCAAAAACATGATAATAAATTTTACATAGTTTAGCAGCAAGAGAATTGGATGTAAAAGTGATGAAAGACATAGTTATGAATTACAGATGGCTCATCTTGTTATTTATTATTTGAACTTAGTCAATTACTTTCAGTATTTATAATTTCTTTTATTTCTCTTGGGATTGGTTTTTATAATAATTTTATATGTTATATTTATTTGATATTTTACGCCTATTTACATTTATACACTGATTATCTATTATCTTTAACTGTTATATTTGTTTTCATGGTTTAAGGAACACGTCACTGAAAAGCATGACATTAATTTAACATACATATATAAATATATATTTATAACAACAGAATAACTTATTCAAATATTTAAATTCAAATTCTAAAGCTTGGAAGATGCATTATTACAATAAAAAGCAGCACTATTTCTTAATATTTTTGGGAAAATTATGGTAATTATTTTAGGTAGAAGAACTCAGATAATTTTTACTATTCTTTTAAATTAAACGTTTTATTTAAGTGTAGACTTTCATCATTTGCCAACAGTTCAATTTTTTTTTCTAACGGCGGGCACCCTTGAGTAAGTAAGTACATCAGCCCATTTGCCGCAACAATGCTGGAAACTGCTACTCATTTTATCCTTACCCGGTGGACACCTGTGAACCAAGTCAGATTGTTAGCATCACCGTGAAAATTACAACAATCGATGAGAAATTAAATTTTGCTTAAAATACTAAAATTTGGTGCATATTGGTGAATAGCAGTTTCCTCCATTATAAGAAGCAAGTCAAACAAAAAGTTAGAAGTTAATTTAATTCTTATACAACCTGAAAACTTTGTAAAATCTTGATGAATCTTCTAACTGATAGCATATTTAACAGCAAGATGTCCGGCTAAAATATAAGGTAAGTGCCCAGATGTTATATTATTTCATTTAAGGGGTTACTTCTGTACATTTTGATATATAGATTGTGTTGATGGGATAATTGGATCCAAAGCTGTTGAATTTTATATAAGTGTAAAATTCCATGTTTTTCATCAGTTTTTCGTCAAAAGTTTCTCTCTTTTCTTAATTGTTCATTAATAACTTCGGCTCTAATTGTCCTATCATTCTAAAATAAATTTTAAAGCGGAGTGGATAATCTGTTAATTCCTAAAATGTATATTTTGTACTTATAACTTAAATAATTTATCTTCCCTAATTTTTAAAACCTAGTATTTATTACTCATAATTTGTGTATTTTTGTATTCCATAGCAATATCTTTTCAAAACTTCTGTATTTTCTTTCTTTTTTCTTTTTTTTTTAAATTTTATTTTTATTTTTATTTAATTTTTAATAAATCCACTCCAATCTTTTTATATTTATTCAGAGCAGATTCCTGTGTTTAAAAATTTTTATTTCAAGATTAAAAATAATGATCAGTTGATGAGATATGGTTTATTTAGTGTAATAAGAAATTATATTTTTTATCTTTACTTTTTCTCTCCTTATGGGTCCTTCTTTCTTCCCTATGTGTATGTATGTTTCTATACATTAATGCTGTGATTCTTCCGACCCAATTTTCGACTGTAGATTTGACCCCCTTTCAACCTTCCCTTAACTCTTTGCACGGTTATTTACCGGCGCTTGATTAATTAAATTAATCAACGTTTTTTATTGGCTCCTAATTGTCTTATAGGAACAGGACCTCTTTCTAAGTTGATCTTTTTAAAATGCGCTTTTAATAAGCCTGCTAATTTATTATTATTTTTATTATTTTTTATTTATTTATTTTTATTTATTTTTATTTTTATTATTTTTTATTTATTTATTTTAATTTTTTATTTTTATTTTATTTATTTAATGTTTTTCCCTCATTTGGATATTATTACTTAATGCGTTATGGTTTCAATTTATATATATTCTCAAAAATATTAATATTTTACTAAATACCTATCTTTAAGCCACATTTTGTAAAACTACCTAATTTTAGATATATTAATGTCCTTTCAATGAATAATCAAATGCAGATTAATTTACTGGGCAGGAAATTGATTATATGGTGGAAATTCAGAACACGGAATAGGCGGAATGGCCTATTCCATGTTCTATTCTAGTTCTATTCTTGTTCTGTTCTAATTCTTGTTGTATTCTAATGGCTTATTCTTGGAAAAATATATTACTTATTTTTAATTTTTTTTCTTCCTTATTTACTTGTTTATTTTTATTTTTTAATTTAATTTATTTTCTAACTTTTAATTTTATTTTATTTATTTATTCACTATTATAATTTTTCTTTTATTTTTATTTATTTACTAATTTTTGATTTTTTTTAAAATTATTATCATTAATATTTTTTGTCACTTATTGTTATTACTTTTAATTATTATTTCCATTTGTTTTTTCATTATTTCTATCCTTTCATACATATTTTTTACTCTATTTTATT
This sequence comes from Latrodectus geometricus, assembly GCA_026290005.1. Lineage (NCBI taxonomy): Eukaryota > Metazoa > Arthropoda > Arachnida > Araneae > Theridiidae > Latrodectus > Latrodectus geometricus. The sequence goes on along the minus strand of JAPDSC010004470.1, from coordinate 91,249 downwards.
CATTTATGTTCAGTTTAAATTCATTTCTAAAAACTCATCTGGTAATATAGGAAGTCACTAATTCGGCTTTATCACATCAAGTTAATTACATTAGCTAAGTTTTGCACCATTCAAAATGTCTTCAAAAGGGAAGAATAAAGGGGATAAAAAAAGATATAAAAAAGAAGAAGAAGAAAAAGAGGAAAAGGGGGGGGACTAATAAAACTTTATTTTTATTTTTATTTTTTATTTATTTTTTCCCCTCCTAAGCCCTTAACAACTTATTCCCAACTTTAGTTATGAACATGTGTTTTACAACATTATGCTCCTCTGCTGGTCCTCTTCAATCTGTATGCATCAAATTTAAAATAATTAAATATCTTGTTGTCTATATTACATACATATGTACGTATATATACTTTCATTTGGCATAGTGAAACTTTTGAACTTATAAAAAATGCTTTCAGATTTTCAGAGTTATAAACCATGTAAATTTAAACTCTTTGCTTCCCATAAAGTTTTTTTTTTTTTTTTTTTTATCCAAAACACAGGAATTTGCTTCTTGAAATCTGTATATTGGGTATACTGGTTAATGTTCTGGGTGGGATGATTATGGCATCTGGGCACTTCTTCTATGGAAATATTAAATAGTTAATTAATTAACAATCTAGATTACAAGGAACTCTGGACTATCAAAAACTGCTTAATTTTAATTTTCTCTTTTCGCAACTAACCTTTAATATGGAAAAAGAAAAGAACTCAGCTCTTAGAAGCTCAACACCACTGGACAGTCATTTAACTCTTCCAGCAGAATTAATCAACTTCTACGACCCCGACAAAAGCACTACTACAAAAAGGACAAACTTTTAACGCCAATGCCAATAATCAGAACTCATGATTCTGGGACTGAAAATCCTTCACCATCTAACCTGATAGATAAAATCAGGAAAATCATAAATTTGAAAACAAGTGGCAAAACGTACCTTCTATCTAAAGCGAAAATTGAAGCAAATGAATTATTGGACCAGCTACAAAATTTAATAGTTTCCAAAGAAGAACCAACTCTTCCTTATCAAATATCAAAAGATATAGAGATAAACAACCAAAAATTAGATAACCTTTCTTCCAACATCATACCTCAGCTAACAAACCAAATAGATGAAATTAATAAATCTATTAATATGCTAAAACCCCAATTTCTCCAAAATCCATCGGTTACCAATAAAAAATCATATAGTGAAGCACTGAAAACAACTTCCCTCATAATAAAGAAAACTAAAGATAAAAACTTAAATGAAACCTTTAAGTCAATCAAAACTGACATTCGTCCAAAAGGAATATATGTAAGAAATAATCACTATGAAATCAAATGTCAAAACCATGAAGACTCTACAGCCCTTAAAGAAACATTAGAAAAAGAAAAATTAATTGTAGAAAATAAAATTCCTGCGAGGCGGAAAATCGTAATCTTTAACATTTCAGACCAAACAACAGAAGAAACAATCATTAATAAAATAAAAGAAGAATTAAAAATATCATCTATTGAACCCCCAATAAGTATAACGCAAATGTGACGATCACTCAATAAACCAGATGTGTGGAATGTCATTTTGGAACTACCGAAATCATTGGCTCATAAATTATTAACTAATCATTTTATATATTTTGGTCTGTCAAGACATAGAGTACAAAAATTCCAAATTGTTAAACGATGTTTAAAATGTCAAGACTTCAAACACCATGCATCCACATGCCCATATCAACATAATTATTGCGGTAGCTGCGGTGAGAGGATGAAACTCAGGACTGTAAATCCCCAATAGAATTCTGCATCAATTGTCATGCAGCCAACAAAAATGGAGCAAACTTTCCAACTCACCATACAACCTACAATAAATATTGCCCATAATATCAAGATTATATTCATCAAACCCGATATCACAACTAACGTCCATCACGAATTCAAGAAACACAAATGATCAAAAAATTTCCTTCCTAAATAGTCCCCATCACCATTCACTTAATTTAGTTCAAATTAATCTTCAAAAGAGTAGGTCAGCCACAGCACAATTTACGGAGTTCTTCCACTCAAATAATTTGTACATAGCTTTCCTCCAAGAGCCATATGCGCAATCATTATACATAAGAGGTATCCCAACAGCTTAGAAACAATATGCAGCCAACTCTAAATGTAATCCAAGGGCAGCCATCATCTGTAAGACAAATTTCAACCCAGTCATCCTAAAATGTCATAAAGACTTTGTAGCAATCCAATTAGATAACCAGCAAAATCCAATAATCTTCACATCTATTTACGCTTCACCTTTAGAAGATCAACAAACAACCTTAACTCTCCTCCAAGACCTATTGGACAAACATAGAGGTTTAAAAATAGTAATTTGGGGAGATTTTAATTCCAAAAGCACATTGTGGGGTTACCCAACAAACAACAGTAGAGGACAAATCCTTGAGGAATTTATCTCGAGTAACTCATTGAACCTAATCAACACACAATCTTGTCCACCAACGTTCACAGGCCCAATGGGCTCTGGTTGGCCTGACCTTACCCTTGCCTCCTATGAAGTTTATAACAAGATTCAAAATTGGGAAGTATTACAAAGTATTACAAGAAATAAGTAGTTCTGATCACAATTTTATCACCTTCTGTTTAAAGGAACCTATTTCCATAGCATTTAACACTCGTTTCAAATCCCTTAATCACCAAAAGAAATTTATCAAAGCAATAAAGCCAACACTGCTAACTCCAGGACAAATTGCGAACTGTAACTTCCAAGCCAGACTTAGACGCTTTCACCCAAGAAATCATAACTTGCACCAATAATACTGCTAAGAGCTCATTCAATCTTAGAGTTCCTAGCAAGAAAATTAACATAAATGTTGGACCCACAACTAAGGACATTAAGTAGTCAAACAAGAGCCCTTGGACGCAGATTCAAATCATACACTGAGGCAAATGAAAAAGAAAACTGGCTTAAGAAGTACAAAGAAAAACAAGTTCTATTTAAAAAAGAAATAATAATCGCAAAAACCAAAAGCTGGACAAATTTCTATAGCAACAACACTAAGGAGTTCGGAACGCTACAAAAGATCGCCACAGGAAAACTATTTGTTCCTACTCAATATGAAACATTAACTAATGCCACCTCTTCTTCACAACAGAATTCAAGTAGTATTTTTACTGAGTTACTCGCAGCCAACTTCCCACAGGACGATCCTTCTTTGGATTCTCCTCTACATTCGGAAGTTAGAAAATTACCCTTAACAACTGAAGGAGATAAAGATCCTTCCTTCACAACACCAGAAATCACGCAAATTATTAAAAACATGAAAAATTCAAAAGCACCAGGCCCAGACGGAATCGACAATGCAATACTCAAATTACTTTACCGAACCAATAGTACTTTCCTCTTAAACTTTTATAATAAATGCCTCCACTTACTACACTTCCCGATTCCATTTAAAATAGGACAAGTTGTATTTTTCCTGAAGAAACAAAAGGATCCCAAACTGGCGTCTTCATACAGACCCATTTGCCTTCTGCCAACATTAGGTAAATTGCTAGAGAAATTAATTTTTGAAAGAGTTATGTACTACCTCCACAAAAATGATATTATTCACAACAGACAGTATGACTTTCGCTCCAAATTTTCTACAGAATATGCTATTGACAAAACCCTTGATTTAATTCAATGCAACAGGGACAAAGATTGCTACACGGCGCTCTTAAGCCTGGACATACAAAAGGCCTTCGATTCCCTATGGTAGCCTGGTCTTAAACAAGCACTTCTTAACTGTAATGTACCCCCAAACCTCACCAAATGCATCTTTAGCTTTTTGGAAAACAGAACTCTGCAAACAGTTGGAGACGCTGGGATAGTGAGTATTAATCACACAAGAGGATGCCCACAAGGCTCGATTGGTGGACCCACATTGTGGAACATCTACTTTAACGAAGTTTTACAACTAAATTGGCCCGAAAACACGGAAATAGTTGCTTTTGCAGATGATACCTTATTAGTTGTAAGTGGGACAACCAAAAAGCAACTGCAGGAAAATTGCAACACTTCCCTCACAACGTTCTCAGCAATGTGCGAAAAATTAAAGCTAACGATTTCTGCAACGAAATCAAGAGCTATGATCTTGGGAAAAAAGAATAAGTCACTTAAAAGCAACCCAACAATAAGAATTAATAATAAAATTATCAAACAAATTAAACAAATTACCTATCTAGGCATAATTCTAGATAACAAATTATCCTTTTTGCCACACCTAAATTACATAAAATCAAAGATCATTCCAATTGCTTAAAGAATGCGTTCAATGATCAGCCAGAACTGGGGTCTGAAAACCAAAATCACAAAAAGCATCTACCTCACAGTTATCGAAAAAATAGCCTCTTACGGTTGTTCATCCTGGGCCTTTCCCATGACGCAGAGGAAAGTGAAAATCCTCACAAGCATCCAACGTTATTTCCTACTTTTAATCACAAGAGGCTATAAAACGTCACCAACATCAGCACTCGTAGTTTTAGCTGGCATACTTCCTCTACATCTTGTTATAGAAATGATCGCAATAAAATCAAAAATAATACACCTTCATCAAGATGTTGTATAAGGAAATAACATCATAGCTCATGGAGATTATAAAAAACAGATACACAAAGACACATTTCACCCAGTAATAAGAACTAAAAGATTATTAATAGGCAATATCCCCAAAACAGCTTCATCAATTCAACAAGTGGCTCTAAACTCCCACAGACTACAACTATTACACGGATGGCTCAAAGCAGGACAACGGGGTCAGCGCAGCATTTATCCTTTTTTAGGAGAACAATATCTTACACACGCAACAAATAAAAATGAAAAAGGAAAACTCTATATATCAAGCAGAGGCACTAGCCATACAATAACCGATCCTGCATGCCATAGAATTCAATATTTTCTTTGCGAGTATCTGGACAGACAGCCTCTCTGTGCTACTCTCTCTCCTCAACTCCCAACATAAGAGCCCAATCATAGCGGACATACAAAACATTTTATACTCGAAATCTTCAGCTTTGCAACTAGCATGGACTAAAGCTCACGTAGGAACCCAGGGTAATGAACTGGCAGACAAAAATGCAAAAGAAGCAGCTTCAAAACAAAATCTGCAAATAACAGAACACCCCTTACCAAAATCTCATTTGATCAGGATACTCAAAGAAAAACTTCACAATCAGTGGCAACAATTCTGGAATGATCATAACACAGGGCGATTCACTTATAAGATCTTCCCAAAAGTATCTACTGATAGAAGCTGTGCAAATCCCTTCTTAACTTACGTAATAACCAACCACGGTCCTTTTACTTATTACTTTCATAGATTTGGTAAAGGTAGATCACCACTTTGTGTCTGCGGGCAGGTAGGAACATCTCTACATTACCTGCAACAATGCCCAAAGACTATCATATTAAGAGAAGTTCCACACAAACTGATGAAGCTTATATAAAATACTGCATCACTAAAAAATTCAGAAGAAGCAAACTTACCAAACTACTGAACCATCTGAGCATTAAAGGTCCAGAAATGTGCAAAGATCCCTTAGCTCCACGTCAGCAGACTCACATAACCACAATAGACTCAGATCTAGACTCAGAATAGTGAAATTTTAACATAAATGAGTTTGAACTTTTACTCACTCTCTGTCTATATATATAACAAACCCCAAGAATTACCATATATGTATATGTGTATGTATGTTTATATGTATGTATGTGTGTATACATACATGTATGTGTGTATGTATGTGTGTATATGTGCATGTTTATATGTATGTGTATTTTTTTATATTATGTGTGTGTATTTGTGTATATATATTTTTTATTCTTTTTAAAATTCAAATTTTTTTTTATCAATCAAGAAATCTAACCTTCACTTTCTTTTATTTTCCTTCCTATTGAAAGTATCATTTCGTCAATGTATAGTCAATATTGTATTCCTATAGTTATTTTTTACTGTCATTGTACTGTGGTGTAGATTTCTACTGCACAGATAGTCTTCAGGTTTTAAGATTCACCATTATCACCTTAATTTTATTTCAAATACGTCATTCGTATTAGGATCCCTCTACTTATGATGGAGAAGTTTAAACCTGTTAACCAGTTGGTAAAATTCAGGGCTTCTCCACGTTTTTATGTGAACCAAATCACGGAGATACGAGTATCATCGCTCACGCCACATCATTACAAACCCGTTTATAGGGCGGGCCACATTCATCCATCATGTTAGGAAAGGACAACAAACAGAGCGAGAGAAAGAGAAAGTACATCCATGCACGAGCCGGGATTCGAACCCACGTCCTCTCCACCCGTAGTCAGTTACGCTAACCACTAGACAGGTTGGGTGGCACAGTTCAAAATTGAAAAGTGGAATTCTACCCATAACACACTTTACATCTGAATAGAATTCCATACATCAAATATTTAAACTAGTTCATATGTTGTTAACGTTGTTATAAGTTAATTGACTTGTGATTACTGAGAAAAATTAAAATTAATTATTATAACCAAAATATTTACTTTAATATTCGACATTAATTATAAAAAAAGAAATTTTTATAGTTAATGTCGATAAAAAAAGAAATTTTTATAAAGAAATGCATGCAATAGTTTCATTCATTACTCGAATTGTAATATTCACTATCATTAAATACATATAATAACATCACTGAAATATGAAATATTTTACAACCCGTTTAAATATTAATAAAATCATTTAAGTTCAATATTTAATGTAAGGAAATTTTCTTCTAAATTCTTTCCAATAAAATAGAATTGTATTTACTAAGCAAATAATTTATTTGCAATATCCTACTTAATAATTATCTGAAAAAAGATTATGTAGTATTACAATAATTAAAAATGTATAAGTAATGAAAATCATCATAAATTGTTCATTAATATTGTATTCTTCCATACTTTAAAATACATATCAATTAAAAAAAGAAACACGAATAATAACCTGCATATTGCTTAATGAAGCACTTTACAAAAAGATTAATTATTAGAGAAATAAGTAATATTTTTCTTTAACATTCATGAAATTAAAAAAATGAACAAGCTTAAAATTAAAGCAATAGAGAATTTGCTCCTCTTAATTTACAGAATTCCTTCAGAAGAAAAAAATCTGTCTTAAGAGCAGCTCCATGGGGATTAATTTAGTTCCTCATCAGTTTGTCAGCTAAGATTGTTACAGCGTCTTTATACTCCTTGCTTTGTAAACGTTAGTGTAATTACATACCTCCGAAACAGTAAAACATTAAATATACAATACACAATGAAATAAAATTATTTATTAAGTTTTAGATTTGTAGTTATTTCGATAAACATTCTCAATCTCTTAAATGGTATTTTTTCATTAAGTAATGGAATTTAAAAATATTCAAAAAATTATTTATATTATTTATGATACCAAAGTTATTAATTAAATGTAAATAAATATTATGAATAATTATTAAATAGTTATTAACATATACTGATATTTAGTAAGCTATCAGTTTAATATTATTAATAATATTAAATCAGAAGAGAAAATACAAAATTATACTAATGGATAGAATACAATAATTAACATTTAATTTGAAAACAGTATTTCTGTACTTCAATCCATGGCATCTGAATTCAAATCACAGTTTAATGTTCTGTTAACCTCTCGATGGCAAATAATTTCTTGCTGCAAGTTGAATTTTTCCTAAACAGATCTATTATGATATTAATAAGTTTTTTAATATGGTAATTCAGCAATTCCGAAATAGAACATGCTTAAAGTTGTCTTCGAGTTACAACTAACACCTTCGCTTGAGATAGTACTCGAACTCATAAGCTATAAAATAGTAATTTAATGACTATGAGGTTTAATTGGTTTCTACCATTAAGGAAATAGAATAAATTCAAAAATATGCTCTCATCTATCAATTAAACCACTTTATATAGTTTTTTAAATGTTAATCATACATTCTACGACACCTGGTCTTACATTATTATTTTGGCACTTTAATATTTTTATGTATACTTAACTCATCTATATAATACGATATAAAAATACATATTAATTATTTTATCTCTTATAATCTTAAAAAACAGTTTTGAATAAATTTACAATTCGTAAACCGTTTTTAATAACCTTTTATCATTATAATATTTTTGACTCAAATTTAACAAAATATCATATCATCAATATTTCATTTTTAAATCAAAATATAAAAGATCAATAATCTCGTAATGAAACATAAATACGTTCATTTTCAATTATTACGATTACAAATACAGCCTTCTTTTAGTTTTTTTAAATTTATTTACTGGATTTAATCCTTGAATCAAAATGAAATTACAGGCAAAATTCATTCGATGTAAATCAGTTTTGGTAGATTTTGTAAAGTGAAAACAAAAATCTTTCCCTCCTATTTCAAATGAAGCAGAAATTTTCTCTAAAAACATTTTCGATTAAAAATAAGTTTGAGGTATTTTCTTTAATGCACATTAGGTAGTGAATCATCACCTAACTATTGTGTATGTTTTCTTCTTATGTTTTTGTTGGCTCATGTTGCCGATGCATTTTTTACAAATCACCATTGTTTTGAATAGAATTGAAATTTGCTGAGTTTTAATAAAGGAAAATCAAAATCTATAATATCTTTAGGCATAGATCAATTGTCATAAAAAGTTTTATTTTGAATAATAACTAAACAATCATCTGCAGAAATGCAATACTAGATTAGTTTATAGATGTCTGAGTAATAAGTCATTGATAATGAAATTCCAGATGAATGTTCTAGAAAGAGAATTTTGGGAAAAACTCTTTTTTATATATTTAGTATGCTTAAAATATGTTGCAAGTGTTACACCTATACTCCTTAAGTATGTTACTTAAATAATTCATCTTTAGCAATGAAATGAGTTTTTTCATTGCAGTTCATTCCAAATCTTTCCTTAACTGTTTATTCTAAATCTTTCCATCGTATAATTAGTTTCTTATAGATTTGAAGTTTCTGCAATGACAGCAAGAAAGAGAAAAAGTCACTAAAATAAGAACATTCCTCAGGTAGATTTTCAAAATTGGCACAAACAGTGAGAGTTATTTCATCTGTACATTGACTTAAGATGCTCTTGAAAATGTAAAAGATAATAATTAAAAAATGAATAATGCTTGACTGTCAAATTTAATTTTGTATTTTTGATGACAAAGCAATACAAAAAATGGTAAAAAACAACAAGTAAAAACGCAATAAAGAACTTACAGGTAACTTAAAATATAAATATTGACTAAAATTATTGCATTTAATGTTAAGAAGCTTTCCAATACCACACCGTCTCAGAGTCACCATGAAGGGACAAGCAATGATGAAGCTTGATTCATCGGTTCAACCACGTTACAAGGAACTCAGTTTAGTTGGTCAATAATTCTTAAGCGATGGATATGCTTTCCTAGGTAGTCGAGACCCGTTACAATACCTGACAGGGTTTCATGCAATAAACCACTAGGAATAGCGAGAAGATTGTGAGCTTTCCATTGATTTGGCTGCAAATGGCTAAATAGCACTATTTAAAAAAAAATCCAGCAATTGTTTTAGCAAACAGCTTAAAAGTGAAAGTATATTGGAGAACATCTTGAATACATTTTCACTCGTCAGAAGAGGCTTCAACAATTTCGAGCCTCTTCTGATGAGGAAAATAGTCTGCTTGCTCCTATTTAGCAGTCTTCTCAAGTAAGGTTCTTTCGAAGACGATAAAATTTGCAGAAGCTGTAGGCAATTTTGCCGTGAAACATTGACAAGAAAGCACCATTTGGAGGTCCGACTAACACAATCAAAAGATCATTTATTGTTTAACGAAATTAGTATGTTGAAGGAGCTATTTTTGCCTTGCACAATAATAAATAGAAACAAATAGATTCATCTTGCGTCCAACTTGAGTAATATGTAATCATCATTTAAAATGCAAAACACACGTTTTAAGATTTTGGTAATTTAAGTTTGTTTTTGGATATGATAAGAATAATTATATCAATCAAACTTTTGAGCATCTGGAAATTTGGTTTATTATTTTTTCAAATAATAATAGTTTTTACTGTAGCCTAGTAACATGATTAAAATAAACATTTTCATTTTTCCAATAAAATAAAACCTTTTATTTTCCTAAATGAGTTTTTTATCAAATTAAAATAACATCTCATTCATATAATATTTGAAATTTATTAATATCTTATTTTAACTTCTGGTACATATGCGTTTAACTTTCCATATATAAATATTATTTCAGTTTTAGAAGTAATTTTAAAATTTACTTCAAGTTTAATTTGAAACATTGATTTATTTTTCATTATTTACTTTATTCAATTTTAAAAAACTTAAACAAACAATTAAAATGTGTAAATAAATATACTATTTACACAGTTTGAGAGTTTACATTTGAAAGATAGACTCCAAACTTTACCTTTTTCAGGATTTTTTTAAATAAATCTACTTAAGTATTTAAATAATCATGCTCTCACAAGATAATTATAAATAATTATTCTAAGTGGTTATGCAAACATTCGGAATGAATTGAATAGGAAGTTAACGATAACTATCACTTCATACGGTGTTATTGAAAGTAATATTTAAGTAAGAATAATAAAAAGGAAACCGAAAAATAAAGCTCTGCAAAAAAATAAAATTAGAGTTTTAAGCCCTCGAGATGTTAACATAAGATAAAAGATAAACTTTCTATTTATTTTAGTCTTTCTAGACTTAAAATAACACTTCAAGACCATTAAGTTAATGATGTGGGCATAAAACCTACGTCTTTTAAGCACTGAGTACATATTGCCTCTGAAAGTGTTAGAGTTTTGAAATTAAACTTACAGAGAGTTTCTAACAAGAAAATAGTAACGTATACTTTTATGGCACATTTTCGAAAAACAGTGAATAAAAATAAGAATAAAAATATTAAAAACTATTTGACTCAACTTCAAAATAATTTATCAGGATTAGTATGTAAATTATGTATTTTTTCTGATACTTCAATTGAAAATTACCTATTAAATGTTAATAAATTATATTTTCCTCTCTGAAGAAATTCTTTAAAATTATGTAAAAGCAAAGTTATAGTCAGTCTACAAAAAATGCGTTAAAATTGTAGAAGATAATATATTTATAGTAAGATTTAAATATTTTTATACCCTTTATAGTTCAGGAAAAATTTTAAGCTCCCACTTTTTCAGGCATAAGGTATGAAAATAAAAAATAAATTTATACACTTATACATATTCATACACATTTAAACTTACAGATTATTATTTTTGGGTCATATTTTA
>JAPDSC010004470.1:0-78539 GCA_026290005.1 Latrodectus geometricus | reverse complement strand
AATGATATTATTCAAAGACAATATTTTGTGAATGAGATTATTTATGATTATTGTCTGAAGTATACTGCTGTTCATTAAAATTGATTGAACAAGAAAGTGACACGCTATTTACTTGGAAAGATATAGAAGAAAACTCATATGTTTTTTAAGGATTGCAGAAAGTTGGAAAGAAATATTTCTGACTTAGAAGTAGAAGTGTAGCAGATCTAGGTTATCACGTATGATATCACATTATTGATGTTCGTATCGATTGTGTACCCAAGACTATTGAATATGGATTCAATGTGTTTAGGTATGCTATTTTGGATAAAAGTAAGCCACTATCACTATCAGCCACTAGCGGTCATATAAATATAAATATAAATATATATATATATATATATATATATATATATATATATATATGAGAAACGTCCATTTAAGCGAAGATTCATTTAAGAAGAGATATATGGGGCAGAGTTATTTAAATAATAGCCAACGTTTTTCCAATGTTCCTTTTAAATGATAAGATACATCTCTCTAAATTAAATTTAAGAATTCTCTTAAACATTATTATGATGCACAACATCAGTTATTGCTGAAATTGGACTAAATACGTGTTCAATCACAGCTTTGATACTACAAGTTTTCATTGGAAAGTAAATCATGGTTACAAGCTTATTACATTATTTGACAGATAATATCATACTTTATAAAGAAACAGCAATGTTCTCTTATATTTTAATGTTATATATTTGTAAATCACATACAAAGTCTCCATGAAATTTCGGTTCAGCATTAAATAACATTCAGACACTTTAATTCATGTTAAAAAAAATCAGATGGCTGTAGTTCATTTTCCCATTTTAAGCTATTGTTTATGGATTGTAAGCATTGATTAATTTACTACCAAATATAATTTATGAATCCACTTTGTTTTAGTGTTTTTAATTATGCATCATAGCAGTTTAATAAATAAGAAATATACAAAGATATTCCATGTTATTTTAAATTAATATTCTACCTATATTTGTTTTTATATTGAACATAATATCGGAAAAAAGCATACAATTTGAAAAACAAAGTTATTCAAATATTTTTAAAAATTATTTTATGAAATCATATCTTGGTAAAAAAATTAAATGTAAAGTGAATTAAGAATTCAAACTGCTTACATCATTTTTATAACGTTGCAATATGTAATGAGATAATTTGGTAGAATTTTCATGTCCATTATGTATTATAAATTAATTTTAGAATCTGGCCAATTACATATATTTAATTGTTTCAGAGTTTTCAAAATAGGAATTGATTTCATGTTTCTTTTTCAATACTTTCTTAGTACTTTTTATCTGCATAGATAAATAAATATTTCTCATTGGATTTTAGTTGAAATATTTTTATTAAAAATTTTGTAATCAACTTACGTTAGTAGTCATTAGTATCATAATTAAGGTAATAAATTTCTCATAAAAGTTTAGCTTGAAAAATAATATATATCATAAAAATTTATAAGTTATCTTAACATATTTTAAAAAATAATTTTAAATTTAACAAGTAAAAAATTAGCTTACCACTTTCATACTTCATAAATGGGAATCAATTTCAAGTCTCATATTATTTTAAATGCTAAATATATTTATTATTTATATTTAGTATTTAAAATAATATTTTGATATATTTTGTTTAATATGTATATGCATATTATGGATACTCAGATGATGATTTTAGAAGTTTTTCAATACATTAATAACTAAGACTCCTAATTATATCAAATTATTGTTATAAGAATCTGATATTGACTCATAAAATATATAAAGATATCATTAAAATTATCTTTTTAAGAAAATATTAAAATGTAGCAAATTTTAAAGTGGATATTTAAATAAATATCAAACACTGAAATCAAAACAATAACTTACTTGTGTTTACTGATTAAGATGTTCAATTTTTATTGTTCATGCCTGTCATAACACACACAGAAATTATATAAATTTCAACAATATTTACCAAGTGTTTCACTTATTTTTAGAAGTTACTAGAAAAATAAACTTAATAAGTTAGAACATTTAGTAGCTATCTTAAAGTAGAAACAAATGTTTAATATCAAATTTAATACTTAATCATTTTATTTAAAGAAATTAATTTTAATTACAAATATATTAGTATTTTGGGAACTTTAATTTTCATTTGCAAGAAGCACTCTAAATAATGCATTAACTGAGACCTGAGTTAAGCTTTTTTTAAAGTTTAAGATCTTATAAATTTTTAATAATTTCTATTAAAGTTGTAAGTCATTATATATCATTATATAATACAAGTAAAATCATATTAAGAAATTTACCAATTTCTGGCTGATTTTGAGGGCATATAAATAACAACTTATTTTGAAACAATTCTAAACATACATTGATTTATCCCTTAGACTTTGTTATCATTTACACTAAAGTGAATACTTTATAAGGCAAATCACTTAAATTACTGATAGCATTAAATTTCATATGAGTAATTGTAAGCAAATATATTTAGTTTCTCATAAAAGAAAAGGCTCAAAATTTAAATATCCTTTGGCAAATATTTTATTTTCATTGTTCCTTATCAATTTGTAATTCAAGTCAAATTCAAATTGGATACTAAAGGATTTCCATTTTAAACAAAAATAATGTAAAAAGTTTCATGTTTCTTTTCTTACTTTAGAGAACTAGGTGAGGGAACGTGACTTTCACACTTAAATTTCAACATACATTTTGCCATTTTTACTGCATCGAAAATCAATTATAAATAGATATGTAGAACACTCAATTACATAATAATTCTATAATATTACAAAATAAAAGTTTTAGGACAAATCAAATGTAAAATTCATTTTTGACATGAAAATTTCAAATCAATATAACATTTAAATTATACATCAAATTAATATACTCTTGTAATAAAATAATATTGCTAAGAAAGCAAAGTTTAGAATGCAATTCATATCGTTTTATATGGATTTGGCTTGTTTGTCATTCAATGGTCCTTTTCTGCACATAAGGACTATTTAGACCGAACCTTACTGATTAAAGTGGATTTTGAGCCACTATAAACATCTACGCTTGATGTGTAAATCCAACCCAGGAGATTTTAAATTAAAATCAGATCACAAACCATTTGATATCAAGTAGATGTTCATACCTTTTTTTCTAAGCAATCATTTTTATCTTCTCATCCCCTTCATTTTTTGCCATCATTTTTCTCTGTTGATGTGTTTTGAGTTGCAAGATTATAAACATCACTTACTTTAATTCCAAATTGTTTCATATAAATAATAGAGGCAACCTAATTTAATCGTCATTCGCACTAGTGAATTAATAGATCATCATCAAAAATACCATTTTCAATTTCAGCTCATACAAATAATATCCAATATCGTAAGTTTTGAAGATAGTTGTAAAACATCAATTTTAATGCAACAAAGAGTCTTTGTTCAGATGTAGGCAATGAAACCACTATAAAAGTAATTTTTAACTAAATAAAATATTTTAACAATCTGTCTTTTTATTATATCTTTAATACAAATTCATCAATTTAAGTTCAAATATAGGAAATTTGTCCAAAACTTCAACCACCCAATTTTTTTCAAACGCTTTTAATTACTTTTCCCAATACATTAAAATATGCTGTCGGGTGTACAAGCATACATCAATTAATTTTATTAAAATTGGAACATATATTATACTGTGAAACTAATACATTCCCTGACTTTATAAATAATGCAATAAAATGTAGGTAAAATTCTTAAGTTGCAGGAATTTCAATATCATGATGAATTCAAAACATCGGAAATAATTTAATTAATTTTATTCAAATACGAAACGTGCTATATGAACGGGAAATATTCATGTACTTGCTCCTAATTACAGACAAATTTGCTAATATTCTCTGATAAGAATCTAAGATAATTTATTGATATTCATTTCAGACGAATTAATTTAATTCTTGTGTATTTGGTTTTACATACATAAATTGAAAGCTAGATATTAATCCTTTATGCAACCACTAATTCCGTTTCAGATTTAGTTTTAATATACGATGTAAATTAAAATTTGGAGTAATATGATAAATGTTATGCAAACGAATGTTGAGCTGTTATGTTTTGCCAATATTATTCTAAGGAATTTACTCATAATAAAATGTCACGATTACATAATAGCCATATAAGTTAAATGCATAAGTAAATAGGAAATTATATTATTAAAATAACTCTACGTTAAATATCTTGCTAGTTATGCGACATTTTTTATTGAAGCAAACCTGAAGAAGAAATATTTAAAAGCTCGAAAAATAAATCTATAAGTCGTCATTTTTATTTTTGGAAAACATTTCAAGTTATTGGAGAATTTGGTTAATATTTCTTAATGTATAAAAGAGTTTATAAAATATTATATTTATAGTAAATCTTTTTTGGTGCAAATGAATATTGGTTTAATGTAAGCAGCCTGTCCTAAAAAATTTATTGCAATGTATATAGGTAATATTAAAAGTAAATTTATATATTTTTTGTTATAAAATATTAACATTTTATACAGCCGTTGCATTTGTTGTCCGGTGCTAGTTACACTCAAATTTGGGGGTAACTGTGACTGCATCAGAGAGGTAGGCAATCAATAAGTGATTATAAAAATTAGTTCATGGCATAGTTAGAGACACTTGGAGAAATACTGAGAAATATAATAATTTTTTTCTTAAATTCTTTAGAATATTCTTGCTTTTTTATTTTTGGTTGTTTTAAAATAATTAGTAGTTAATAATTTTACTACAAATGCGTAGAGGAAATGAATTTTAAATTATTTTGGATTTTATAATGTGATTTGTCTGTTTTGGTATTTATAATGTTGGACTTCTCTTCCTTTATTTCCAAATGTAAGCTATTTGTGAATATTTTTTAATTTTTTCATTTTACTTTCCTTCTTTGGTGAAAGTGACCTTTGATTAATTTTCTATCCTAATATAGTGAATTATTTGCATAATAAAATAGTGCAACAGACTCTGAAAATTAAATATATATTCATTATTGAAAATTAGTCATTTTTACATATTTTTACACAGAACACTTTGTTTCTTTGGTTAATCCTCATTAATACTGGGCTCTCGTTAATATATTTTTAAATATAAAATGTTTCTTAGCTTAATCATCCTTAATTCTGTGTGCACTTGTTAATATATTTGTAAATAAAATGTTTATAAAATATTAAAGTTCTACAAAACAATAAAATTTTCCTAAAAATAAATAAAAGTAAATAACATTTATTTCCCTAATCATATATTTCTGAAAAAATATATATAGTAAGTATAAGAATAAAAAAAGTAATTATACATATAACATTTTATTAAAATATAAAATAACAAAAATCATATAATATATTGAAATGTACTAAAAAATAAAATTATAAAATCGAATTCTACAAAAAGTAAAAAATAACATTAATAAAGCTAAATGTAACGAATGCATACATTTTAAAATCTTGCTTACGTAACCAAGAAACTGAAAAGAATTTTTCTTGTTTAAAAACTATTCTCAAAACAACTAATTTTAAAAAATTAAATGTAATCATTAGTCATTGTTGTAAATTTTGTCATTAAATAATTATATTTTTTATATTGTGCATCTGCTTTTTTATTTTCATCCATCCATTCACTTCACTCTAATGCCTATTTAATTGAGAGATTTTGTATTAAATTTCTAGTATTAGAATTCCTTTTACAAGTAAGGGTAAAATTTATTTAATAATAAAATTTTATAGTTAATTAATATATATATTTTAATTGAATTTTATATTTTATTTGAATTCATTGTAATTTATTACATAATTGCAATGACAAATTCAATATCAAATTTAGATTAAAATTATACTTATTATTATTTATATCCAAAAATTATTTGAAATCAAATTGCATTTTAATGAATGATTAACACTTACGGATAGGTGATTTATCAATAATCAATATATTATTGCGATACAATTTTACTTTGAGTTCTAAACAGATATTTTATTGCCCATTAAATATTTTGAAATGATGATATAAATCACAAATTAATTAAACAATTTTGGAACTATTATTAATAATAATTTGATACAATAGATATTTGATAATATATCATAAATATAACGTTTGAAATCATATCCATACCTTTAATTTTAAGATAAATCAGAAAGTCACTTATCTTAACTACCAAAATACTTTTCCTTTAAAATTTTAGTATTATTATTTATCATAATTACATATTTACATTTGTTATACTATATTTTTTTACGATCTTTTCAAGGTGCTAAAAACATTTAAATTTATAGATAATAAATGAAAAATATTCAGAATATTGGAATGTCAGATGTGTTCTACCTATAAAAATATAATTGTACATCATTTTAAATAAATGTTTTCAGAAAAACTTTTATTTCAATGACATCTCATACCAATAAGAATATAATTTATAAACAATTTCACACACATTTATTCTCACACACAAATTCATATTGAAAAACTTTTATTTGGTAAATTCTGTAATCAAGTAAAATGATGAAATCCCTTTATTTTATCAACTGAGTTTTACAAATATAATTGTTTAAATTGTTTAAATAAATTTCTAATTTTTTTTTTATAAATTAAGCATTATTAAAGTTAACATGTAACTTTGAATTAATTTCGATGTTTTAAAAAAATAATAAATTTGGGACTGATAGAATTTCTAAGAATCATAGGTTATTTACATATTAAATTATTAAAATAATTCATTAAAATTTCTATAAATTCTGATTTATAAATCAGAATTTATAGAAAACTTTTGTTGATAATAAAAAAACGGAAACTATGTGAGGTGCAGAAAGTAAGGTAATCATGTTAATCTTTTCGTAAGTATAGTGAAATGAATGCTTTCTTCTCCAAATAAAATAATATACTCTATAAACATTCCTTGTTAATACATCCTTCGAATCTGCTGCCTTAAGTAGTTCTAGATGAGATTTATAGATGTGCTATACTCACTATAACATACTTTTTACTCACAGAAAAAATACTTGTTATTTTAGTAATTATATGATTTTCGTTTATTGCTGTCTGTATTTAAATATTTATCACTGTTATTCTTGCCTTCAAAATCCTGGTTAAGTTTAGAATCAAAAATTTCTCTTGTTCAAAATAGTTAAAGAAGGTTATCTCCGTACATTGAAGCAGGGGCTCTTGTTTATTTTTTAACATGTAGATTCATAATGATACTATCCCTGATGGCTGATAAAAATGTATCACTTATCAACCCTTTACAATAACAGAATGTTTCTGTCATTAAATGATAAAATATATTGATTTTACGAGTAAAGAGTAGTAATAAAATATGTATACTCTAATTTCTACATTTGATTGTAACTTGCGTATAAATTCTAAATTCCATTCATAAAATCTTAGTGAACAGTGATATTCTAGAGCTCCTTTTAAATACATATGTTTCCAAATACATATTTAGCATTTTTCGTTAACAATATGTCATAAATTTATTTCTGGTTGCATATCATTATACTTTTCCTAGCTTCAAAACCTGAGCTGTTTACTTTTCCACTTACATCATTTTTCTTTAAATAATGTTCATTATGTCTCATTAATCTATTGCATTCATCTTTTTAATGTATTTAATTGTAAGCAATAAGTTAATTTGCATTTAATTCAAGAGGAAATAAATTAATTTTGTGATTTTTGATTATTCTTGTTAATATATGATTTAATAAAGATGCATTTTATCATAAAGTATTTTAAATATTAATAGAAATTATTTCCAATTAAAAAAATTCGATTTGTAATTAAATTTACTTAAAACTGTTCTTAAGCTCAAGAGAAAGAAAGAGGTTATGTGTTTAAATACTTTAAAACGCTGAGTAAGAGAGCATTTAAATTGAAATATAACTGCGCAATTTGATTTTTATTAAATTCTTTTATAGCTCAACTGTGCTAACAAATTCTAACAATAATTACTGAAGAAAGCTAAGACTGAAATACTTTTAAGTTGATAAAATTTACTTCTTTAAGACCATATGAAAATTTAATTATGTAGACAATTTGAGAATATTCTTTGACTCAATAGAAAAAATAATAAACTAGTCAAGAGAAATACCTTATCTTAATTCATCGACATAGAAATGGATACAAAAAAAAATACTAAAAACTTTATCATTTGCGTAATAAATTATTTATAATTAATTTTTTATGTAAATTAAGAAGTAGAACAACATTTCAGTCTTACATTTTTTAGCACATATTTTACTCTATTATTTATTTTTATTCCTATATTAATGATCATAAATAGCATCTTTAATTATAATCTTTGGAAAGCAATCATGTTAAACAAGATTAGTAAGTAGATAAACTTATCAATTAGTTAGAACGGGCCCATATCATATAAATATTATCAGAACAATAAGTAACAATTAGTATGTTGAATGTATTATTGGGGAATACGAGTATAAGTTATAAAATTAGTATGATTAATTTTTCGATGTTATTCATATCATAGTAAGTACTATTTTAATTTAAAGAAAAGACATTCTAAGAGTTTTAACACATTTTTGTACTATCAGCATCGTTTTGAATTGACAAATTTTTCAGAACTGATAATTTTTTACTGTTACATTTACAGAATGTCAAAAACACAGGATATCTAAAACGATAGTGATCATGATAAATTTGATACTGCACAGGGAATTGCGTAACTGTTTTTGTAAGATATTTTAATATCAGTCTAAATTTTCCTTGGAAGATTATTTCATAGATATTGTGGCATGATCAAGTGTTGTAAAGGAGAAAATCCAGAAAACAGACAAGCTGTTATCCCTGCAGCCGGGCATGCAGAAGGCAGAAACTTAAGATCCCTCTTCAATTGCTCTGCAATTACTGGTGTCGAATCAGAGACTTTAATCCTTGAAAATTAATCAGAAGGAATAAGGAATCTTTCTTCTGAAACAGGTAGACAGAAAACCAAGTTGTTTCTATAACATGAAAACATTTTCAATATATCGTTCTTTTATAAGAATGTCACCTTCCTTGTTGTGTTTAAGTATCAGGCTTATCCGAGAAAAAAAAATTATGAAGACAAAAAAATTAAAGTAAAGTGAATTTCCCCATATCATAAACATAAATAAGTAGCATAAAATACGCATTAGTAAGTAGTATTCCAGACGTATCACGAATCATCTGATGGAAATGTCTTAGTGATTACATTAGTTTTATAAATGAGTTTCATGTGCTGCTTATTTTTTTCCTGCTCCAGAGTTTCCTTAAATAAAACAGTTTTTTAATCAGAAATGTTTTTGAATTTCTTCAAATTTGAAATGGCTTCTTTTATTACTTTCGGGAATATTATGAAAAATAGCTTTGTTAACGGAATTCTGAAGAATACGATAAAGTATTTCCATAGTAAAGCTCCATGGTGATTTCTCTGCACCTATTTAAATGTAAGAATTATACCACTAATGGCTTAAGTTGACACTAACTTTTAAGTAAGCTCAATGCGTACTCTATAAGAAAGGAGAATGTTACTTCTGAAATTTATTGAGACTTTTTTAGAGATTTGCAAAATTTCTAAGATATTATTTTAAATAAAAATCTAGTTTTCAGGAATTAAACATAATTATTCAAGTGACAGTTAATAAGATATGTTTCTCTATTATTTTGATACTCTTACAATTTTTTGTTATCTTTCATAGATTTGACAAATATGTGAGACTTGAGAATTTAGGAATAATATACAATAAAACTTATTTAGTAACTAGAAGATAGTATCAAAATTTATATAAATTTGGAACTCTTGCTCGGATAACCAGTAGCTTAATACATTGAGTCTTTAATAAAAAATAATTCATAGATTTTTTGCTTTCAACGTAATATCAGACTCAAATTGATAGTATTGTAAGCAAATAGAATTAAAAAATATTTCCAGAACATGATCGAATAAAAGACATTAAGAATTTCTCTTTGAGGATGCTAATATTTCTTATCTATGCTAGAAACTTAGGAAATTAAGGTATGATATACAAACAATATATTTAGATAAATGCATAGAACAATGCATGAAATAATTATTCTATTTCTAATCTAAGAATTTTGTATAGAATTAAAAAAAAAACTGCCGCACAATACGAAATGGAACAATCGGATCTTGGTCTTTAATTGATATAAATCCTAAGCTATGTTTCCTTAAATGAAAAACTTTATAATTATTTGAACCATAATTAACACAGATTTGAAGAAATTATAGGATTCCTAATGCCCAAAACGTAATTCCAGCTTCAAGAGAAAAAATGTGATTCTTACATAGTAAAAAATAGTAAATAATAAAAAAATAGCTTATATTTAGCGGGAATAGTAAAAAAATTGCTTCTACGGGTTCTGAAGAATACGATAAAGTATTTTCATATTGAAGGCCTATGGTGATTTCTGTGCACCTATTTAAATGAAAGAATTATACCACTAATAGCTTAAGTTGACACTAACTTTTAAGTAAGTTAAATGACACTAACTTTTAAGTAATTCATACTCTATAAGAAATACAAATGCTACTTCTGAAATGCATTGAGACTTTTTTAGATAGTTGGCGAATTTCCAAAATTCATTTTTAAACACCATGTTTTGCCAATCTGTAGAATGTTAGGTCTCTCTGGCTTGTCACCTCTGTACATGGATTCATCGATGTTAAGGTGTTAAAGACAATACACTAAACGAGCACTTGGATCACAGATTAACTTCCGCACAGCGTTTGGAAATGGTTTGTTGAATAACTGGAGATGTACATCCACATGTATCGTAGAGCTAGTCACAATGGGATCCACGAGCGATTGACGAACGATCCTTTGATCCTCTCACTTAGTTGTCTTCCTGGTCGTTCCAAAACCAGTACACCGAATACCACCTCATATTTACTACTCTCAACATGCTTTGGTCGTGCACTCCGAATGATTGGCCTGGAAGGCAATACGATGCGTCGACCAGCCTGTGGTTTTACAGCTGATGATGAGGCCCCTCTCATACTAGATTGTTTGTGAGAAATGTTTTTTCCCACGTCTCCATAGCATTTTCCACTTAATAAAGCCCTCTAAGCATTTATGATCATTATATTTCTGAATCTTCCTCTCTGGGCCCGTTTGTATAATGGGCTCTTTTTGATAGCAGAGCTACTGTCGGGTGTGTGGTTTTCCATATTGGCATCAAATTTAGATCCTTGAATATCGGATCAAACTTAGATCATTTGAATGTTGGATCTCATTGCACTCAATTGCAAAGTTTAGTGCTTGTATCTTTCTTCCTTCTTAGTGTGATATTTTCTGTGTTTCTGAGTGTATATTATTTTTAAGGTTCTCAAATGATATGATTTAAATGATGATATTATTACCCTCTAACCATACTATTTAAAAATCTTATTCAAACCAGTATTTCAAAATAATGTAGCTTAAGAAGTTTGATTTTTGATATGTGAATCGCTTATATTATGTCACAACTATTTGCTTACACTGACAGAATTGATGTAATTGAGCCTATTTATTCCCATTTTAAAAATTGAAAGTCATAATTTAACTGAACAAATATATTATAATTGTGAATTTATATTTGATCAAATTTGTCAGCAAATTATCTATTCACCATCAAAATTCCTTGGTAAAAAGAATTAATACACAAGTGTTGCAATTTTTTCTGTAGATTTTTTTCTATGAGTATATACTTCTCCATTATAAAGCTTTATTTACTATATATTTCTTTTGCATTGAAAAATAGCGCATATTATACATTTTATGAAATAAATGTTTTTCAAATATAGTTCTTTCCTTGACAAAATTTTTCATTGGTTTTATTTCAATATAGAAGCATGTACACTAAGGGAAAAAGGAGAAATAATTTTTTTGTATAAGGTTAATGTGTTTTCAAGGAATTGATATGTTTTTTTATGAATTAATTATTAATTATTTAAATACAATTTTCTAAATTACAAACTTCAACAAGAAATTAATAACCGTTTTGCAAAATAATGACAAGTCACTGTAAGTCCACTGTAAGAAAGAGAGAAGTCCTCTGTAACCGAAATCCTTAAGAAAACAGATTATATTAGATTGGGGAAAAAGAAATCCATTATTTTTACAATGAACTTTTTGTAATTTTTTTCAGATTCGCTTTGTAAAAAGGTTTAAAACAGTTTTCATGTAGATTTTTAGGTCTTGTGCGAAGCTACGACTGCTGACATGCTGTCAAGTTTGATAATTTTTGATATTTTATAGATATTCTCGACGATGTTGTATCCATGCGAGGTGCATCTTTAGCATCCAAATACCCAAACGGAATCGACGAAACAAAAATTGTTCGTAACTGGTTGTTACAGTCATATATAGGACGATAAACACCTTTCAAAATTTTAGCTACCGGGCTATCTTTTTCGCCGTTACAAGAGAAAACGAAAATGTATCCAATTTTCTGTTTGTTGTCTTCCATTTTTTAAAACCTTGTACTCGTAACTGAATGAATCAAACAAAAAACCGCAAGAGGATATTTTAGTGTCAAATGTCACCTTTCCAACGAGCATAAATCTGAAATTGTCTAATTGTCTGACGAGATATCGATCACTACAGACATCTACCGAAAAAATATTGGATTACTTTTTCCCCAACCTAATATACATATTTTAATTTTTGCTATTTTCTAAAACATACATTTCAAAAGTATAAAAAGTTTTTTTATCATAATCCAAATATGACAACGTGTCTATTATTTATTCTTTAAAATATTTTAATATATTTTTGCTATAATAAAAAAAATAAATTTTGATATTGATTTAGATTAACAAAATAAAGAACACTTTTACAAAACTAAAATATTTTCATTATTAATGAAGCAATTGCAATAACCTAAACTATGAGGGAAAAACATTAAACTGTGCAAAGAACGAATTGTATTATAACCAAATAACTTAAATCTATTATTGATAAAACTAACAATATATTTAGGTTATTATTTTATTAAAGAAAATACTAAGTAATATAAATTTTATGAGAATCTTTTTTAAAAAGAGAGCTAACGTTGTACAAAGAGAATAAGTACAATTAAAATGAAATTTGTGCACTGTTCACAAAATCAAATTTGATTTTTCAGTAAAAAATTATGCAAATTTCGAAGAGTATATTAAAATAATTTCATAATTTGATTATGAAACTCTCGTCATATACTCATCGATTGTATAAAACGTGTTTATATGTATTGTAAATTGTATAAAACTTGCTTATATAAATTATTATTAATTTAATATTAAAAATTTAACATCTAAATAAAAAAAATCCTATTATGTTTAGTCTCATAAAAACTCATGATTGAGACTGAGAGTTTATCAACAAAAAGTATTTTCAAATTTTCAAATGATAAAATGGTTTTTAATTTCCAACATTTTATGACACTGGTTTTAATTTAAAAATTAAATTTTTGTATGAAATATTATTAAAACCATTTAAACTTTCATGCTGATAAAGAATCTCTGTAGCGAACAAAACTGAAATTTT
Organism: Latrodectus geometricus; assembly: GCA_026290005.1. Lineage (NCBI taxonomy): Eukaryota > Metazoa > Arthropoda > Arachnida > Araneae > Theridiidae > Latrodectus > Latrodectus geometricus. The sequence continues at coordinate 65,004 of JAPDSC010004470.1, read as the reverse complement.
ATTTTTATGTGAACACACAGTACTATATAGAACACAATTAATCTTACATTATCAAATTGATTGTAATATAAGGTTAAAGATTTTTTTTAAAGAGCACATGAACTATTCGTGATCTGGAGTTCCTGAGTTTCTCATTGAATGAACAATGACATATAGATTTAAGAATTATTAACCACAACTTTCTAAGAATTTACTTCTAAATATTTGTAAGTTGTTTTATAATAAACTACGAATTTATATATTTAATGTTAAACACATTTTATTCAATATATGGTGATGATTTGATTTCATTTGTCACTGAAAATGGAATTCTTTGAAGGCAGACTTTATCAGAAATTACTTATAATTATAAGGTTGTTTCTGAATTAATTTAATCATTCACACCCAAATTATATACTGAATCAATAAATTTTGGAAATGAATACTTCAGTACTGATGACTCAGCCATTCACCTCATGATTTAATTATATTGAAAAAATTCGCTCAAAACTATACGATATATATTATTTCCTTTTGTTATAAGCAATTGTTTTAATTGTTAAAATTTCTTTAGTTGACTCTGTCTTTTGTATTATTTAATTTTGCTTCGTAGAATAGTTCCACATCAAGGAATTGGTAAGTGCCTATACGAAATTAAGTAAAATTTAATTATTAAATTTTAAATTTTGGTTCAAAAATCCTGAAAGTAAATTTGTGTAGTTTTTAAATGAAAAAAGCACACTAAGACTTTGAAAAACTCTCTCATTGCATTAGTGAACTTGAATTATTTTTTTCACTTAAATAACAATAAAGAAAAACTTATATAGTTCCCCACATCGTTGACATCACAAGACGTAGACCGCGGTCGATTGGTAGACCACGAAGACATTTTAGGTAGGCCACACTACCATCCCGATAATGACCTCGGATATTAACAATTTAATTTATGAATTATGACATAGAATCAATGAATTATTTAAAATAAAAATTTACTACAGTCTACGCTTTAAAACCCAAAACAAACTGTGCAAATATTTACGATTTAAACATCTCTGATTAAAGGCTTACGATTTAAAACCTAAAACGGACATGATGAGCGCGATTAAGAAATTCAAAAAAACTATAGAAAGGTATGGATCTCTATTAAGAAAACATGAACTGAGAAACTTCAAAAACATGGAGGAAGAGTGCATCCTTAATCCAAACCGAGACTTCGAAGATTTCTCTTAATACTTACTTGTTTTGTTTGAAGAATTTGAAAGAAGATTCGCTGACTTAATTAGGTTGAAAGAAATACTCAATTTTATGATATTCCCATTTAATGAAAATGTCAACATTAATGGAGTATCTGAAAAAATAGAACATTTAATAGATATAACATCAGTCACGGTCGGAAAAAAAATTATTAAATTAAGATGCGATATATTTCTTAAATCCAGAGCATATTTAGCGATACTGATTTTTGGAAATTAATTTCTGAGGAAACGTTTCCAAATATTTACAAATTGATTTTGTATTTGAAATCATACTTTGGATCGAGGTATCTTTGCGAATCTGTTTTATGAACCATGAACAAAAAACATTGGTCGCACTCAACAGATGAACATTTAATTTCGTGTTTATGCATTTCAATAAGCTCGTACTAGCCACAATATGATAAATTTGTGTCGGATATACAGTGCCAAATTTCAACCAAACGAAGTATAGTTGAAAACGAAAATGATGGCCACTTTTCGATATATGAATACTTTGATTAATTTTGTCAGTAATATTTTATTTTGTAAATATTAGTATTAAGTTTTTTTTAGAAAATTTACATAATTTACCATTTTTTCTTGCTTCTGAAAATAAATTTGTACGTTAATTTAGCTCTGTCATTGGTAGACCACCTTCGATTTTTTTTTAAATGTGTAGTAGACCAAGGATCCCAAAAGTTTGGCCACCCCTGATCTATAGTATCAGGGATTTTAAGGGAATAAAATAAAATTTTTATTTAATATATTTATTGAGTATTAAAATTGATGCTGATAAAAATGAAAATTAACACTCAATAGCACCTAGGACTGTAGAAACAGTCAGAAAAGCATATTCTTTTAACTATATTAGAGATGATTTAGCAGCAAATAAATTCTTTTCCAAAAACGAAACTTGACTCCACCTAAGAAAATTTCCAGTGACGCCCAAGAAAATAGCTTAATTAAGTTGAGAACAATTATCTTTGGAAAATATGTGAGTGAGATTCTTTCCCCTTTGAAGTAAAGAAAAATTCTATGCAGCTTTATTTAAACCATTGTTTTGTTTATTTAGGTTTAATATAGAAAATTTTAAGCCTAAATAAAATATCAGTTATAGAATCAGTAATAACTTTTAAATATCAGTTTCTAGAATTCTCAGCATATTAATAAATTAGAAGTCTCAATTTTAAGAAATACATATTCTAAATAAAATAGCCAACATTAAATTAAATTATAATTTTTTTTATTTTACTAAATATATAAAAAATTATATTTTTCATTTGATCAAGTAATTTTTTATATATATATTAATATTAAAATATTTACTAATTTACTTTAAATTATAATGTTTTGCATGACGTTGTGAAAATTATAACCTTAAATTTGATTTCCCATCAATAAGTTTTATAAATTTAAACATATATTTACAAATAAAATACATACTTTGTTTTACTTTGTTATATTCGTTTAAAAAAATGAAGTACACGTTAAATTAAGCACTCAATGACAAGTTTATTAAGATCACTAATATTTCACAGTGCCTAGGAAACTGTTTCTTCCATTTGATTCTTTTTAGATTACGATCCAACCATATTTCGAAAAACCTATTCCACTCAATCCCAAAAATGTTTTATTGGCTTTAAATCCAAGAACCGTGGTATGAGTGTAGTAAGAGAAATTCATTATCTTTATTGTTGAAACCACTTCATGAATATTTTTCTGTTGGCAATATTTATCCAATAAAGGAAATATGGTAGTCATGAAGGGATTAATATTGTTACTGACCATTATGTGATGGCTCTAAAGACATTAAATAAACAAAAGTGCAAAATATTCCCAAGACCCTTATAAATTCTCTAATAGTCTTAGCAATGAACGCGTATCTGAAAAGTCTATTTATATGATGCAATAAAAAACAGAATATATCCTATCAGCACTTCTTGTATCAATGATTAAGGTAAAATGAGAGACGCGCTTACGGCTGTAAACCGAGAACAAAGATATACAAATTGTACGTCTTTTTAATTCATCCTTGACAATGTACAACGTGTAGAGCGTTCTGAAATACTATTTTGCTGCCCAATTTTGTAGTTCGAAATAAAAATTTTCAAGTGAGAGGTTCATCGTTGTGCCAACACTCATTGTCACCACATGTTCATTTATTGAGACCATACGATGGTTTCCAGCTGGTTATTGATAGGTCATTGTTAAACAACTAAAAATTAAAAAGTAAGAAGCAATTTTTGTCCAGGTAATCACTTAAAAGAATTTTTTGGAAAAATTTAGTAGATTTGGTGTTCCGGAAATGCTCAGTCCACTTAGACGAACACCAATTATGATACCGCGTTTGTTTAAATATTTTGTTGTTTTAAATGATAGCAGTCAAGCTATTAGAAGTTGAAATGTATGTTAAGTATATTGTATAGGAAACACCCAATCACCCAATACGTAACAATTGCTAGTTCAAAACATTTGTAATCAATCTTTTTTGTTTCTCATAAATTCGCCAATTAGTAGAATTATTGAATAACGGAATTATTTTTTAAAATATATGGATTATAAATTTATCTTTTAAGTATGAATGCATAGAAATTCCTTGTATATAAAATACAAATTATATGTAATGATGTTTTATTAAATTAAAAATAGCATTTATTTAAAATCATTCTAAATAATTATTAAGATATTACTTCATGAGCTTGTAAAAAGTAATGATGTATTTCATTTTAAATTTCAATTTTCTTTAATAATAAGCTTTGGCCTAATATTTTAATAAAAATATTTGAATTTTATAGAAAAAATTTTGCTCTGTTTTTACATGTGGGATTACAAAACATGCTGATTGATTATTAATATAAATACAGAATATGATCGTATGATCCTATTTTCGTTATTGCTTATAATCCCAAAAATCACTGAGTATTAAACTAAAAATATGTAGTTAAGCATTTTTTAGTCTCAAATAACAATAAGTACCCATTCATTTACTTGAACAATATTTTCTGATTAGCATAAATCTCAGAAACTATAAAAATTAGAAAAAGGACTTATGGAAAATTGTTACAAAATATAATGTAAAAATCCATTAAAGACAACTATTCTGAATCTATCTAAAGGTATACACTAAAAATAAATACATTTCAAAAATAGAAGAGGAATAATATATTTTTGTAAGCTATCGGGAAATATTAGTAAGAATGAGTATTATATTCCAACCGAAAATATTTCTACTCAATTTATCTGAGAGTTGAAGCCACCAAACTGGATAAGAAATCATCAAATATTCTATTTACTTTCCATAAAGACAGGCCATTTTTAGCCATTCGGTCTTTTTATACATATTCTGTATGGCAAGAAAAACACTGCTAAGTAGACTATAAGACTTTTATTTATCTTTATTTTGGCTTACATATCTCCATTATATCTCTGAAATTTGGTATTTAAGAAGACTTAACAAAATAAAAGCTACTCAGCTTCTAATAACATTTTTCGTGGTATAATTTTCCCAGGTATAAAAGATAAATCCTAAGCATTATGTTAGGCAATCATTGTTATCCAATAATGATTGATTTAATTCTGATAACAAAAGTCTCAATCATTATATTAAAAGCTTAATCATTTTCTAAATAAAGTATTACATTTTATCTTTTCATTTCTAATCAAAGCAACAATAAGTAGCTGACATCTATAAATACTGTGAAAATCAAATAAAGTTATATAAAAAATATAAGTATAAAATAATATAACAATCAAATATATTAATTCATATTAATGTAAATGAATGAAATTTCCTGACTGAAGAAAATAGTGATTGAAAGGAAATTCTGATGGAATGTTTTATGTTGTTGGAATTAACTTTTAAATTTTAACAAATTATAATTGTCTCCTTGCAAAAATAACAGAAACATTTTATATGAAAAAATCTGAAACATAATTTCCTATTATGTCATGACACAAGATCTGTAATGTTATTCAATTTTTAAAATCCTAATTAAAATAATATTTTTCTTCATCAGTATTTAATAACATTGGTTCATTTGATTTATTATATCAGGATCGGTATATAAAATTAAACGTAAAAAAATTGGCAAAATAATTTAAGGAAATTAATATATGCACTCTATTTTTGTGAATGAATTAATACCACAAATTTATAAAAATAACACATATTAAACCCATAAGTTTTTAATTGGAAAAATCATATTTCATACAAGGAATATGATTGATGGCGGAAACCAGGTTCTAATATTTTTAAATTAATTGAACAGCCATATAGAGATTACATTATCACATCGGTTTACATTTGGAAAGTAATCAATGGGACATAGCTTTAGTAAATACAGATGAGTTAATATGTTATATCCATGAAGTTCTTATTGAATTTCTTTCTTGTGGTTGAAATATAAAAGAACTGACTTCTACCTTCAATATTTATTTTAAAAACAAACCAAATATAAAAACTGGCAAGTTCCTTACTCTTTCGTAGAAGCATTATTTTTACAGTAAGTAATAAAAAATACATAAAAATAAATTCAAAGTTTATCATTTCAAATAAATTTCACCTCTCTCTATGTTAGTGTTCATAGCTATAAGTGAAATATTTTAGTTAAAAATGAGAACTTAAGCAACCAGTTTTTTGTCCTAATACATATAGACAAACAATTAAGCTATAAGATTAAAAATGGCTGCTAAAAATTATAGATTTAATGTTTTAATAATAAGTAATGAGTTATATATGTTTCAGATACTTTCCATAAAATTTATAATTTATATTAAAATAAAGTATATTATTAAGCACATGAGTGTATTCTATCTCTTAAAAACAAATCAATGTATTTGTGTAAATTCTAATATTATATTTCTTAAGTTTAATTAAAAACCTATTGCTATCGATTAAAAGTGATCAATTTTATAAAACTATTAACTTTTCGATATACTTGAATATGAACGATATCTTTCTCAAAAAATATAATACTATAGGTTTACATTTATACAAACATTCTTATAGACTAAGTGCATTTCACTAAATAAAAAGTTTTAAAAATATCTTATTTGTGGAAAAGATTCTGTCAAGGAATTATAATTTTATACTTATAGAGAAATGCAGTTTTTTCACACAACTATAATTTCATCCATCAAGTTACTAAGTCGTTAACAAAAATTTGTATGCCAAATGTTAAATTATTTTAATATTCGCTATACTTATCTGACATATAAAATTATACTAAATAAGATAATCAGAGTTACACTAAATGAGATTAACTTCTTTTATCAATGTTAGAGATTTTATTGATTTTGAAAATATTGTCAGTTTAGAAAGGAATTTTCAAGCATGTACTGCTTAAAACAAAATGGATTAATCAAATTTCCCTAAAACAAATAAAGCAAATTTTAATTGAACGATTTCAACGAACGGTTTCATTAAGTATTTTAAAAGGTTTCTATAATTTATTTAAAATATATATAATTAAACTATAAAGTATATCTATCTATTTATCTATCTGTCTATAAATATATATATATATATATATATACAGACTCGAAAATAAAGCCTTATTGTAAGATTAAATTAATCCAATCCCATGCATATGAAACAAAAATAATTTGGTATTCACACAGTTTGTTTTTCGCAAACAGTTTCCTTGCTAAATAATTAACATAGTAATGATTTTCCTGAAACTGCAAATAAATAGCGTCTGCACTTTCTTGATAAATTAATGTAATTACATTACCTACATTAATTAGAAAACATGTTCTTTGATTTCTATGCAGTAAATTGAATTGCATCAGTTTACTTTCTCATTATTTCTTTGTTCGGAGGATATTATCGATTTTCATATCACATGAAATATATCTGAAACATACTATCATGAAATGATAGTTTTTAATGCACTTAAATTAAGTTATAAAATTAATGGTTTCATTTAACAATAAGAACCTATAATTTTAATCTATTTCTACATTTGTCTACTTTTCTCACATTTCTACAATTTGTAAATTCTCAGACAACATAATTAAATTGTGTTCACATTATTTTGCTATTTATTTCACCAGTTGGTTATTTATTTTATGTATGTATATGTTTATAAATGACAAATTAATAACCGCATGCAGGGAAAATTATGAAAATATATACTATTTTACATTGCTCAAGAAACCGCTTAATAAAATGGAATGCGATTTTCCATATTTTTGAATGTATGAAAGCCAATTAAGTGAATAAAACAAGTAAAATTAATTACAAATTTACTTGTTTTATTCACTTAATTAAAAATTTATTTATAACTCCTTATTAACTTAATTCTATATCTTATAATTAAATGATTTTTTCTATAAATTTAAAAAAATTTTGAAATTTGTTATTTGGTGATTTAGCATACAATAATTGAAATTTCATCTCAAATGCTTTATGAAAAAGATGATCATCACAATCTAGCTCAAGAAATATTCTAGTGTGCAAGCTCATACATAGTTTTTTCCAGCATATTTTCTTTACTGGAAAAGTAATTGTAATACACGCATTTCAAAATTCTTGTATTAATTCCGTTACTAATAATTGTTTAAAGAAGAAAAACATTGTGATATTACCTTTAATTATGTCACAGGATAGAAAAATAAAAGTAAATGAAATTACTTTATTGCATAATTTTGAAGTACCTTAATATTTTAAATCACAAGCATAACTATAAAATTATGTGAAATTTTATTATATATATATATATATATATATATATATATATATATATATATATATATATACTTATTTACAAATTTGAGTCTATAATTCTAGCATATAAATCTATGTATAGTTACGTTTAAAGAAAAAATTGTTAATTGTTTATTTCCATTATACATTTTCTGATAACAAAATTTAAAAAAGTGTATTTAATTTGTTAATTTAAAAGTATTTATTGGGGTTGTAATGCATAAAAACAAAGGAAATGTTAGATTACTCAGTTAAGTCCTGAATCTTAATAATACTTTTAGTGAATCTTAATTTATTTTAATACTACTTTACTTACAGCTTAATCATACTCATTTCATATTGATTTAAAAATAAATTCATTTATAATTTGCGAATAATTATTCGTAAGATTAAATATTGTTATCCATAATAATAAAAACCAACTTAAACAAATTATCGTTTTTCTTATCTAAATTCTTGTATCGGTTTGCATAGATAATGCTGGAAACTTCATAAGAGTTAAATAAACAAACTTCAGTTAGATTAAAAAAGCTCAAAACTTTTTATTTTTCTCTTAAAATTGCATGTAATATCCTAAGGAATTTATAAAATAAAAATCTTCTCTGGAATATTTTGAACATAAAGAAAATTAAATTAAAATCTATAAAAAATTCTAATCAACCTATTTCTTTCTTTGAGAGCCTTCATTGATCAAACAATCATGAAAATGTGTTTAAAAAATAAAATAACTATTCGATGATCAAGGAAGTTGCATAATCAAAGAGAATTTTGCATTTTTCTTATTAAATTAAGAATTTTTCATTATAGAATGCCCTTTTATAAAATTTTGAAAGTAGAAAACAAAAGGAATTTCGATTGAAAAACATTTAATTTTAATGACAGGGAATTTTCTTACATAATTTTAAAAGTATTTAATTCTTCAATTGGAAATTGATATTTATGGAAACGTATTTTGAAATTATCCAATTGCAAATTAACAATTCAAATTTTATATAAATATTAAATCTGTTTTAGGCTTCAACACAATAAACCAAAAATCTATTCAAATAAAAACTTTTAATAGCATAAATTTTCACAAAAGAGGTTATTGTGATTACTCAAAATAAAACTAAATACAGATTATGAACATTGGGACTTGGTGATTGAGCTGTTGTTAGTGGATGATGCACATGTTTTTGAGTTCTGGGTGCGCATCTTGGGTATATTCAGCTTAAAACATTAAAAAATGATTTCATAGTTTTCTATTAGCAAGATTTTTTTCGCCGAGTTACAACATTTAAATCATTAAAAGGTTTTAAATGTTAAAAGCTAGTATTTAAATACTGAATATTATAATTAAGAATAAGTTAAAAGTAAATATACAAGAAATTTGATTTTTTTCAGTATAAAATAATAATAATAACATCCTTTAGTAATAACATAATAGTAATAACATCCTTTCAAGCTCAATCGAAAGATAAACAATATCTAAAATGCGTCGAATGTAGATTATGACAGCAATACAAAACAAAAACTATAAAAATAATGTAGATTCATCGTATACAGAAGTTAATTCTTGTAAATTCCTCTTGATAAAACTATTTATCATTGTAACCTTTATTGAAAAGGTCATCAGTCCCCAAAGAGAAAATGCGTTTATATCGACTTTTAATATGAAAAAGACCACAAGAGGGAGCCCTCCTGAAAGACACACTTCGTGAAAAATAATATCCTAATGAAGACAACCAAACCAAGCTGCAAATTGTAGAAGAATAAATGTACTCCTCATGTAATTTAACGCACTAATAATCTTAGTATTATTCCAACAATAATTTCTTAATAACAATTTTTCCTATTTTCTTGTATCAAAGAAATATATCTTCTATGGGTTCTGGAATTTTTAATTAAAAATCAATTTTGTTAGGAAATAATAGGAAAAAATGGTATATCAAACAATTTCAGCATTCATTTGATAAATATTTTTCATCAATTGAATTTATATCTTAAATTGTATGATAATAGCTTTGAAAAAATTTACTTTTATTATTAAAATATCTAATGAAGTTAGTAATATAATATTTAATTTTAAGCATTGGTATAGTATTGCAAGCTTAAAAATTAATTTTATTACAAACGGTGTTAAAATGTCAATAAAATGCTTTTGAGCATAATCAGAATTCAAAATGAAGTAATATAATTTAATTAAATTTTGATTTAAATACCTTTAATATATTTTATTGGTACATTTATATATAGTTTTTACATATTACTTAATACTTAACTATATATGTTGATACAATTACAAACTATAGTAATTTAATATAGTTTAGTAATTCAACTTAAAAAAGAATAAATTGAAAAAAATGTAGTTATTTTAAATCATTTACAATAACATTTATTTAAATATATATTGTAGTATTATCTGTACAAAGTGAAAAACAACTTTAATAAATTATGAGGAAATATCTTAACACCACAATTAATCTATGTCTAAGAAATTAATGGAAAACATAAATGAAAAATGCTAAGATAAAGAAACTTTTACATTTATAAGGAATTATACTTTTACCAAAGAAGATTAGTGAAACATTCAAAGAAGAAAGACAAACAAGGGAATAATGAGTTCATCTGAGTGGCTCACACAGTTTATTTTTTATTACAGCATTATTTATTTACTGCCATAATAGTCCACTTTATTTCAAATGTGTTTTTTCCACACAAAATCTTCTTTCATTGCGTTTTTTAACCGTCATCACACCATTGTCTTGAGTACATATTGTAATTCATGCATATAATTAAACCGTTTCTAAAAAACAACAACGCTGCACCATGTTAGCCTAGGGGAGTTTAATTATACTAATTGCTTTTTAAATGTTTTTCCCTGCTGTGTAGACGAAATAAGTTTCTGCAATCCCTTGGAAATTAAGTGACCGTTTTTTTATTTTATAGAAATGATGAGTCTGTTAATACGTTCCATGAGATACTTGATATTCCTAAGAAAAGTAGAGCACATGAAACTTTAAAAGAATACTTTTGAAAGTTTAGTAATCCTTGAAAGTTTAGTAATTTGTACAGTGTAATATAAATTATAATGTCGGAAACATAAGTACGTAGAGCAATGTTATTTGAAGTTTATAAAAATGTTGATAAGGCTATTTATTTTCTAAAAAGAGACACTATTCAAAATAAGATGTTAAGATTCAATGAAATAGTTATTCTTTTTTGTTTATCTTCTCTGCTTATGTATATATATATATATAATCTCATATTCTACTTCAACATGAAGTCGCATTAAGAACTCTTTTGGCTTAATACTTGAATGTTAATTTGTTTTTTTAAAAACCAGCAGTAGAAGAGTTTTCACAATAATAATTCAAGAAATATTTCTCCGTTGTTAAATAAATCCTTTGACAAAAATATATTTTTGAAATTGTTTTGTCTGTAAAATTGAGAAATCATATAACTCGGGACTAAATTGTGTTGGAATAGAAGGTTATTAGTATGAATTTAATGTACTACAAAATACTTTGCATGACAATTTCTACCAACATTTAAAAAACTATTTTGGTATGCACTTAATACTATAAATGTTTAAAATAAAAACAAAATCTGCACTCATAATGAAGAATATCAATGCCTATTGATTTTTCAAACCTTTGCTGCAAGAAATGCAGGAATAAAGAACTTTGTTTTGTTTTATTTTTAGTAGATTGATAAAAGTTTAGTAGATTCATAAAATTTTATAATACACAGATGTGCAAAACTTAAACAACAGGTGCTTTCTCTGCCATAATTCTGCGAGAAATCATCAGATGACATAAAAGTCAGACATGAGAAACATTATTTTGTGCTTAAAGATAACGGAAGCATAGTTGCACTAGAAGGAATACAATGCATACAGTATGGAATCAAACAAAAATAGGCTTCATTAAACTCACAGTATCTCTGCACAAGATCTACTACACAAGAGAAACAATAACAAACAAATGTTCTTTTGCATGGAGTATATCCTCCCCTTACTGCAATGGTTGAATCGCACTGACTCAACATAATCAGCGCCAGATTGTCCAGTAGTTCTTGCGGTTAGATGCTCATTCCTCAATCAGCATCTGTTTTAGTTGCTGCGTGTTCCCATGGGGATGCAATCATGCTGCAATGCATTTCCCCAAAGCATTTTCCACATATTTTATGGGATTTAAATCAGGGGAAAAAAACCGAAACCGTCAGCAAGCACCATTGCTCAGCAACTGTATACAGAGGGGTGGCCAAGACATCGACCGCGAAGACATTTTAGGTTGTTCATGTGATTAACCCGATAATGACTAATGACAGAGAATGAATTATTTAAAATAAAAATTTACAACAGTCTACGCTTTAAAACCCAAAACAAACTATGCAAAGATTTACGATTTAAAGATTTATGATTAAAGGTTTACGGCTTAAAACCTAAAACGGACATGATGAGTGCAAATAAAGCATTCAAAAAACTATAGAAAGGTATGCATCTCAATTAAGAAAACATGAGTTGAGAAACTTCAAAAACATGGAGGAAGAGTGCATCCATAATCCAAACCGAGACTTCTAAGATTTCACTTAATACTTACTTGTTTTGTATCAAGATTTTGAAGGAAGTTTCGCTGACTTATTTAGGTTGAAAGAAATACTCAATTTTACGACACTTCCATTAAATGAAAATGTCAACATTGATGGAGTATCTGAAAAAATAGAACATTTAATAGATATTAGGATATTTAATAGATAATAAATTGATTTTGTCTTTGAAATCATACTTTGGATCAAGGTATTTTAGCGAATCTGCTTTTTAAACTATGAACAAAAAACAAACCTTGGTCGCATTTAGCAGAAAAATATTTAATTTCGTGTTTATGCATTGCAATAAGCTCGTACCAGCCACAATATGATAAACTTGTCGCAGATATACAGTGCTAAATTTCAACTAAACGAAGTGAAAAGGATGACCAGTATTTGATATATGATTATTTTCCTCAGTAAATTTTTATTTTGTAAATATTATAATTAATTTGTTTTAGAAAAATTACATAATTAACTATTTTTTCTTGTTTCCGAAAGTAAATATGTAATTTAATTTAGCTCTGCCATTGGTAGACCAGCTTCGATTTTTTAAATGTGGAGTAGACCCAGGACTCCAAAAGTTTGGCCACCCCTGGTATACAGCAAGGGTGCAACAAGTGTCGCAGTTTACTATGGCTAGACGTCATCTTAAAGGTGGCCTATTCACCCGCCGTCTAGACCGCTGCATTCCATTGACAGCTCACCATCGGTGGGACCGTTTAGAGTGATGCAAAGATCACAAAACCTGCACATCTGATCAATGGAGTTACGTCCTCTTCACAGATGACAGTCGTTTCAGTGTCACAAAATATTCTCAACGCCAGTTTATTTGGAGAGAGGTTGGGACACGGTTTCATCCCAGTAACACAACAGAAGGAGACCATTATGGTGGTCCTGGAGTTCTCGTCTGGGGAGGCATTATGCTGAACGAGCGGACTGAGATCCACGTTTTTAACAGAGGTTCTATAACCGGAGATCGCTATTGTCAGGAGGTAATCCTTCCCCATGAGCGTCTATTCCAATGTGCCATTGGAGAAGAATTCATTTTTATGGAGGACAATGCACGGCCACATCGGACTCATGCTGTTCAGCAGCTACTGAAAATTGAAGACATCAACCGAATGGATTGACCAGCGTACTCACCTTATTTAAATCCCATATAGTATGTGTGGGATGCTTTGGGGAGACGCATTGTGGCACGATTGCATCACCCGGGGAACACTCAACAACTGAAACAGATGCTTATTGAGGAATGGGAACTCTTACCTAAAGAACTACTGAACAATCTAGTGCTAAATATAATGAGTCAGTTGAACCAGTTGAAGTAACCATAGTTGAAGTAAGAGACATTGAATTAACCATTGCAGTAAGGGGAGGACATATCTCATACTAAGGAACATCTGTTTGTTATTGTTCCTCTTGGACAGATGATCTTGTGCAGGGATACAGTGAGTTCAATAAAGCTTATTTTTGTTTGATTCCATACTGTACGCATTGAATTCATTTTTGTGCAACTATGGTTTCATCATCCTTTAAGTACAAAACGATGTGTCTCATGTCTGAATTTCATGTCCCTCAGATTATATCGCGGAGAGTTATGGCAGAAAAACCACCTGTTGCTTAAGTTTTGCACACCAGTGTAATACAACGTAACACATTATGAGATAAAAGAAGAAAATCTCAAAAAAATATTTATTTCATTTTATTTAAGAAAAATATTTTTCGGATTTTTGAGAGATCCAATACAAAAAAAATCTCTAACATTCATCACATGAGAAAATATAATGTAAGATTTGTGACTTTTGTATTTATTTTTAAATACTGGATGCCGTAAAACACTCATCACAATTACAAGCATCAATGAGACATCGATAAAGTCAAAGCCGAAACATAAACGAAAAATAGTCCCCCATTTTTCTGAAACATGAAGTTGCATTTTATGCATCAGTAGCTCATTTTTATAAGGAGCGGCGATTGCACAATATCACACTCTTCATGTACAGTTCTTACACAGTACTCAGTTTTATTGAGATTTATAAATAGTGATTGGAAGCTTGATATTGCAGTATGTAATTTTACTTCAATTTTTTATAATAATTTTATTTAAAATGTCATACTATCAAAGTATTAGTATTAGTATTTCTTTTATGTCCTTTTTTTCAATAACTATGGGTAACAATATTTTTTCCAAGAATTACCGAAATTTCTACATGTTATTTAGAAGAAATCAAATTTTTACAAATATTTATTTTAGGCATAAACATAATGTTAGATTATTGCAGTATGCTTCTGTGTTCCAATTTTTAAGGTATATTAAGCTGCAAAATTTAAATAAAACAACATACAATCTCTTAATTTTAAATCATTGCTAGTTTTAAACCAAAATGATTTCATTACCTAAGAATATATCCTCTTTTTTACCACACACTATTCGAGATACATTGGATGATCTTTTGCCTGATGATCATCCTTTTGATAGGATATATTGCAAGCTCAGGTATATTGTTTTGAGAAAATAGCAATTTTGTTGCAAGAAGATTGTAAACTTCTTGTCAGAAAGAACGATATATTTCCTCATCATGTTACGGTGTCTCTTTCAGAAATACATTTATGGTAAATTCTTTTGTGTTTATTGCAATGTATTTTTAACTTGTAGCAAATGTAATTTTAAAAATTCCAAACAGTGAATTTCAAACTTAATAAATGTTGAGATTATTTTATCAGAAAAATCTCGACGTGTTGATAAATAACTTTCTGATAATTACTATGCAAAGAAAAATTAAATTAATAAAATGATGCATTTTACTAATTTAATTTTTATATGCATAATAATAAAATGATGCAATTTTAAATTTCTTATTGTATTCAGTTTGTCAAACAAAATTTATAAAGATCCCTTGTCAATATCTCTTTATCAAGATCAAAATATTAATCAATATTCCATTTTGAGTTTCGGCAATTTGCTCCTATTTTTGTTTTCTTCACATTCAAAATTCATTGCATCGTTTTTATAGTATTTATTTATTAGAATTATTTATGAAATTATAATTATATAGAAAAGCTCAAGTTATTTACAAATTAACAAAAATTACATTTTTATCATGTTATTTTTAACATTTCTAAATTTATTTAAAACACTCAAGAAACTTTATATTCTTGCCAATAAAAAAATAAAAAAATACTAAAATTATATGTCTAAGTAAGCTAGCATTATTTTTCTAAAATCTTCATAACTATTAAACTATACTTGAATATTACATATATTTCGCAAAATACACCCCAGAAACAGTAGCATGCAGCTGTTTCTCTATAAGGTATAATTTGAAATAACTGCCATAATCCATTTGCACATAATTTGAAACAACTGCCTTTTCACAAATATTCATGTCAAAAATTAATCTTCAGTTACATGTTTGAACTCATAGCATTTCCACGGTTATTATCATCTTGTCAGCCATGTTAACACAGCCGTTTCGAAAAGGTTAACTGGCTTTCCCTTATAAATATGGACACGCGACCTTACACTCTGTCAAGGAGAAACAGAGAGAGATTAACATATCACCACCAATTAAGCTAACTGAGTTCAACCAAAGCTCTGCAAGTGATTTCAGCTAAAATTCAATTCAAGGAACTGAGAGAAGCTTAAGAATTTACGATCTTGTTTACTAAGAAGCTGGAAAAGCAGTTTAAATTCGTTTAACCGAACGCAAGTATTGTTTTCCAACAATTTGTTATTTTAGTTTTGAAATAGAACACAATAATGATTTAAAATGAAAATATTATGTTTTGATACATAAATTCCATGTGAATACATTTTTAATTTATGCGATTGCTTCTTTAATATAAACCTTTGAAATAAATATCTGTTTTTACTAATGATGCTTTTAAAAACATAGAAAATATAAAAATAATATACATAATTGCTTAGAGCTGAGAATTCTATCACAAAAAGAATTGAAAATTACATCAAGAAATTGATATTTTTCTCACTTATAACGTAGACATTTTTTCGTTTTAAATATTTTATTGCAGAAATCATAATTAATACTTATTCAAATTTGTTTGTTTAACTATTTCAAACATGTGGTTATTTTTCTCTTTTTTAAAATTGTGATGAATGTGTGAGCGTTGGGAATAAAAAAAAAAATAGGTACGTCATTGGGCACTATTTATTTATATTTCTGTAATGGTTTTAAATATATAACGATAATGAAAAGCATTGTTTTTATCTATTAAACCTGACCTGTTTACGCTTTTCCAGCCAGTTGAAGTAGGAGTAAAGTACGAATGAAAAAAGTCAAAATTTCCGTATTTAATTACTTCGCAACTAAAAGCAATTTTCAATCTTTCCACACCACATTCGATTGCTTTTAGCCGATTAGACCTCATCTCGTGCAAAACATCGTGGTACAAAAAATACTGTTTTCAACAAAATTAAATAATTATTCTCATATCGTTAAGAGCGGAGTAAATATTTTTATTTTTCCAAGTTTTTTTCCTCAAAGCCTTGTATAGGTTCACCATGTGCAATTTATACATGATTATCAAAACATCTACGTATCACCAGTTCATTAATAGACTATAATTATCTAATATCAAAATTATCTAACCTGAAATTAAATAGGGAAATGAATGATTAAATGAAAAAAATCACCATGATTATTTAATTTAATCATTCATTTCCTTACTATCTCATTACTATCTTTCGACTTTTCCATCTTTAACGGCTTTTCCCATATACTTTATGGCTTCTTTCCCACAATTTTACAGCAGTTCAGTTAATATTGGTTGTCACTTGTCTCATCCTCATTTTTAAATAAATCTCTACTTTGTTTCCAAATTTATATCATATTGATCGATCATTTTTTTCCATTCAATTTAATAATGATCTAAAATTTTATCTTAATTAATATTTTAACATTCTCTCATAATTGAAATGAACGTTTTGTTTGTTGAATATAATTAATTATTGATATCTTTCATTATGACAATAAGTTAAAATGAAATTTTAATTACGATTATTTATACACGTCAGTAAATCATTCGATTTGCTTAAATGAAACAAGAAATAGCTTCTAAAAACCCTTAGTAAGCAAGTGGGTATTAAGATTATAAGAAATATTTTAAGCGAAATGTTGCAATTAATACGAAAAAAGGATTATATACCTAAACTGTTTTAGACAATCAAATGTGATAATTTAATTATTTTTTAAATGTTTTAATGTAATAAAAAATTTTATATTTTGCAAATTTCTAAAACCTCACTTGTAATATACCGTGCTTAAGTGGTTTTGAGACTTTGGAAAAAATGAATTAGAATATAATGTTAAAATAATTAGAATATATTGGTTTAAATATTCTGTTTGAATTATAAAACCTATTTTCAAACATATTTTAAGACGTATGTCATACCATTTTTATTTAAGTAGATAGTTTTATGAGAATAAGAGAATAAAATCCAAAACGTCGTCGAATATATTCCATACTACTTCACTCTAAGTACATATAGTATGAGAATAACAAACGCTCCCAAACATATCTTAAAACGATTTACATACTATATACAGTGTATGTGAAAAAGAATAAGAGTATAATCATTTAAATGTACCTTAGGAAATATCTTATACCATAATAGTTTAAGAACGAAGTATGTGAGATGAACAAACGAACAAGCTCTCAAACGTTTCTAAGGACGGATTACATACTATATATATAGTATATGAGAAGAACAAGAATGCCATCTTCTAAATGTATCTTGATAGTTTAATAATATACCATAACAGTTTAAACACATAGGGTATGAGGAGACCAAAATAACAGGCTTTCAAACGTATGTCAGAACAGATGGCAAGAGCCAGTTCTATTTAAATACACAATATATGGTCTCAAACATTTTATACACGTGGAAGCTTAAAAAGAATTATTGAACATGTTTTGTTTACTTTTTGACTCTATATCTTAATTAGACAAAATGTTCTAATAATATTTTTAATACAATGAAGTTTTAATTTAAATCTCTCATTGCAATCAGTCAAAAGAATCTTATATAGTTTATTAGATAAATTAATAAAAACAACTATTAAGATATCACTTGGTAGATTGTCAGCTTGTGTCCTTTAAATCAATTCAGTTGTAATTCAAATTAACAATATTGTTAGTGAACTAATCTTTTAAATCAATTTCATGTAAGTATGTATGAATTTGCATTGCAATGAATTGATTTAAAAACTTTATTTTTAATTTAACAATATAGTTCTCATTGCCTATTACTCACAAAAAATAGTTTATAAGAATTAGAAAATTAGAACTTAACTATTTTACAAGAAATTATTGTTTTAATAAAAAAAGCACTCAATCATAAGTAAATATCCAATGAATTTATTGAACACCATGACGAATAAAACGCAACCGTTATGCGTGTAAATTAGAACATTCGAACTATCTCTGCTTAATTCATTATTTTAATCATTCGTTTCCCACATATTTCATAACAGTAAGTAATGATAAATTCTATTCTATTCCTTCAGAAATTTATTTATTCTCATGCGGATGTTCTCTGTGTCTAACATGAAAGCACTAATTCTCCCGCATAAAAATACCACACAAAACTACATTATTTGGTGAGCCTGTTGCATCAGCTTTTATTCCATAAGGATATACGGAGGAGATGCAATATTCCCACCAAATTTAATCGACGTGGTGACCCTAATGGGTTGTTTGCGTGACAAATTCAAAGAGAAATTCTCCCATTGTGCTTGCCTCCTCTGATACCCTTTGGCAAATCTAAATGCGGCAAAATTAGAATGTTCTTTTATGTGTATTCTGTAATCTTCTTTCGACTTTTATATAATTCTGGTCCAGTTTTGTTTGAATCATTTAAGTTCCCATATAACTTGTATCTCAAGTCCTGTATTTTAAATTATTTGTTACATGTTAATGTACATTATATGTTTCAGTGAAATTACACATTAAATGTATCTTTACAAAAGTAGCATGTAATTAGTTTAAAATTTCAATGAATTACAACGCATATTTTATGGAGAATATTATAACATATAATTGTGTAAATTTAATAAGGATTCTGGGAAAGAAAATATAATTTTTATATTTTAAGGAACTTTAACAATTGACGAAATGGTTTTCTAGTTTAAATCGTAGATCCTAAGAAAAATAAAAAAATAATTTCTATTTATTCTGCATTTGAGTTTTTGTTTAAAGAAATTTTATTAAAAATTATTTTATTCAATTTCATAGAAATTAATAACAGGGAATTTTAAAGAAAAGAAGCTAAACCGTTCTGTAACTTCAGAAATAAAGCAATTTTGTAAAATAAAAAATATGTATGCTGTAAAACAAAATACAGGAAAAAAAGATGTAAAAAGTTATTTTTTTAATAATAGGTAGATTAGAAAAATATGCTATATGACAACAATTTGCTTATTTGTGAGTTTTGTCAAAGTGTCTAATGGCTTTTCTTTCATCATTTGTTTTAGTAGAAAATGGATGATTTTGAGTTTATCGGTGTGTTAAATTTTCTATTTCTTTTTGATGAAGCCGCTACGGCCCGGTTGGATAGGACGTTCTTTTTTGTTATAGGAAAATAATAGTTTCGAGTTCCGACCCATCCAAAAGATCCATTGTGTTAGTTTGGGTTGGTGCAGATTAAATATGTTGGGGTCGCAATGTCCTTCATGTGAAATGATACTTCTGGGATATATATATATATATATATATATATATATATATATATATAATATGCATATAAATTGATAATTCATTATCAACATAACATTACATTTTAAATTATCATCATCCCATAGCTTTTCACTTTAAGTAATTTTTTTGGTAATTTTGATCATTGAATTCTTTTCAAAGATTTCTCATTGGGAGAGGGATTTTCGACAGTAATTTTATGTGATATAATTGTTATAATTATAATTGTTATGATTAACGTATTTTCTCTATCATACATAAACAAAGTATTTTTCCCGTAAAGTTGTATAGCAAATATTTACGTTGCATGACATAATTTTTTAAATTATTTTCAGATTTACAAATTATATAATGATGTATGAAGCTCTTACTTTGCATTCAGATGCTTAAATGTGACAAAAATTACATGATGAAGTTAATTTTAAAAACAACACTCTGTATTTAAAATTTATTTTAAAAATAGCAACTGTGACAAATTATTTCAAAAAAATTTTAATAAAGCTCTCTATTATATTTCATCTTATTGAATATAGCTAAAAAATAAATTCGTATTAAGTATTTTTAAAGAAAATGCAAATTCCCTTGTCAAAAGATTCTCATAATGTATATGAATTTACGCATATGCAAATGTTATTCTGAATCATAAACATATATCTTTAAATAAAATCATAAACGTTCTCATATGTCTGAAATAACAACAGGAAGAGAATACTTCAATCTGATGTATAAATCATTTTAATTATAATAGATAAAGAACATTTATTTATAAAGTATATTTGTATGCATAAATTATATGTAAATTGTACGTAATTCAAATACGCAATACCTGGAATTTGTTGTATGAAACTTTTATGTTTAAATTCAAGATTTTTTATAACATATATCTAAGAACATATAAGAAACAAATTTTTATTACAAAGCATAATAGTTTTAAACAAATGGCATTGTCTGTCAAAAATATAAGAAAAATGAAATATTGTAGGAGCTTATTTTATAATTAACATATGTAAAAGTCTTTAGTATTATAAAATTTGAAGCAAAAATAACATTTGTCCAAGTGTTATTTCAGCCTCAGAATACAGGAAATCTAAATGCTTCCAAATGTTATGTCATTTATATAGGTCTGTGTTAAATTATTTCATATTAACGAAATAGTTAACAAAACATTTATTTGAAATTACATTTATTTTTACAATTTCAGATAAATGTTGTTTAAATTACATTTTATCTGTAATAAAATTTATTTTAAATATTATGAAATTCAATAGTTATTTACAATAATATTTCTTTAATAATAATGATATCACAAATATAAATAAAAGAAGTATAGAAACAAATATGACTTGTACATTTAAAGAAATCGGAAGAAATGAAAAATAATTTTTTAATATGAATGTATCTTTTTTTTAAATTGTTTATACAGTTGAATGTGGTGTTTGGTGGCTAAAATAATATTCCAAAATTTGATTGCAATGTTTGTTAATTATTTTAATAAAATTTTCATGGTTTATTTATTATCAGATCAATTGTTTTGATGAAAAATTTTCATTATACTTGAATTCATTTAATATAAATTTTACATTATGTCATTTTATTCATATCGCTTGTAAAATTATTTTATTTATTATATTTCAAACCAATTTAATTTGTGATCACATTTTCCTTAAATATCTAATAAGCTACTAAAAGTAATGGATCATAAATGAGGTTGCCATGTTTAAAATTACTATCTTTCTATAGTCTAATCTTGTGATAAATTTTATCGTAATAATAATTATAATGAATAAAATATTAAAATGTTTAAATAATTGTTGTAAATATATTAATTATTATACTATAATTTTATCTTATAATAAAATATTATAAAACAATTTTTTTTCTGAAATATATATATATATACATATTAATCACCAAAACATATAATGTCTTTAAAAACATATCATTTTTTTCTTGAATTTTTCAAATGCTACTTTCAAACAAATTATTGTTAAAACCTTAACGAGAAGCATCACATAAAATAATTATCAGAAATCACACAAGTTACAGAATCATGTGAATACATTCATTTGAAGATTATTAAAAGAATCATGGAAATAAAATTCATAAACAAACTTTGCATATCAAAAGTTTAAAGTAAATATCTTAGGAAAATAATTATTAATTAATAAATATCCGTATAATAATGTTTATCTTCAAATTCATAAAGAAACAATTATATGTGAAAATCTAAAGGTCAGGTCAATCCTAAATAAATTTGATTACAAAATGCAAAACAAATTTTCTTGAAAATATATATTTTATATACAACTGAGCATTAAAAGACAAAATATCTTCAATAATTTAGTTTTCAGTATCATAAAATTTCAAACAAATATAAGTATTTCCAATTTCAAAGGAAAATCTCCAAAATAATATAATATGAAAACAATTTCGTCCTTAAGTTATTTCCTTACACAATTTAAGAAATCACGCTATTTAATCTAGCCAACTGCAATAAGATAAAGCTATCCGCACACTTTAATCGTAATTTTTGTAAGAAAGGTTAAACTTGTATAAAGTAACTATATTATCATATGGTTCGTATTTCCATTCTTACAAAAAATAAAAACTGAAAAATTTATTTCATAATTTTTTAAAGCATTTATTTCAATATTATATTAAATAAAATGAGATTTAACCATATTACTAAATTTTTTACTCAAATACAATTTTGATTTTCAATTTTTTCTCGTAGTAAAACAACTTTGAGCAAAATAATTCTAATTTATAAAATTCATAAATATATTCCCAATTCCAATGAATTTGAATATTTTATTCAATATTTGAAATATTTAAGAAAACCCACTTTGAATATTGCAATGTGAGAACCATTATTTTAGTCAAAACAATTATAGATAATTTCTTTTATAAGAGCGTTATCAAAGTTAATAAATAAAAACCACTTAAGCAGATTTGGTTGAGTATGAAAATCTATGAAGTTAATTACCAAATCAATTTTCAAGGTGAAATCTTGGCTTTTCTCCATTGTATTATTTCATTATTATTTTTAATTTTTATTGATTCAGTGATTTTATGCACATTTTTTATATATTTATTGCATTAAATATTTTTATGTAGTTAGTGATTAATTTTTTTAAAACATTTCACTTAATCTTTTAAATATAATTCAATACAAAATATTCAGATATTTTGATTTGTATTAGTTTTATCGTGGATTCATCTGATATTGTTAAAGTAAGGAAAGTTAGGAAAAATAAACTTATAAGAAATGGCACAAAATAATTATCTTTAATATACTTATTTTATACTTTTTCCATTAAACAATATTTATGGTAAAACAAGATTTAATTCAAATAAATGATTTGTTGACGTTCTTCATAACTAAAAATATTAAATATTATAAAGGAAAAAATATCAAGTTACATATAAGGAAGACAAATATTTATATATCTCTTATAAATAAAAAATAAGCAAGAGTACAATATTAAAAAATTATAAAAATACATAAAACTTATCTATTCTACTAAATTTGTTTCTTGCCCAATTGCAAATATTCTCTTCATTTCTCAGTATAAAAGACTGTATGGGACAGTTTTCAGAAAACGTTATTTTTATTTGTTTGATAATAAGAATATATAAATATATATATTTAAATAATTGATAGATTCGGAAACCAAATTTTTTTCCAAAAAATATCTTGTTATTCCAAGAAATGTTAAGAATGAGTTTGTGTTTATATTTTATATTCATTTATTTTTATCAAGTATTTGATTTTATAATTTTTAATTCTCAGGTATCAGTATACCTTTCATTTCAATGCAAATATTATAAACTAGATATCTTCGAAAATTTCTATGAATTATCTTATTACTTCTTTGTAGAAAATCATTTCTGGGTTTGTTTTAATTGAAAAATATGTAAGAAAAAGCACACTAAAATAAGAAAATAAGCCAATTATAAAATTTTAAATTTTGAAAAAATATATATTTCACAACTCCGATTCCAGAATTTTGTCATACGTCTTCTTAAGACATTTAATGTTATCTATTTGTTCAAAATATATAAATTAGAAATTATCATTTTTAACAAATTATTATTATAAATGAATTTTGATTCTTCAAAAAAATTATCTAGCCTTAAAAGTTCGAGTAAAAATAGTACAAAATTTGAGAGGAACATAAATACATATGCAAATTAACATTTAGAAAAATTAAAAGTTTATTTGAGATTGTAATTTTAAAAAGCAAAAATTCTTATATGTTTAATTAATGAAAATATTAAATTTAATAATGCACTTATTTAATGAAAAGTAATTTAAATGATATTTTTCTTGGCGTCCAAAAAATTGTTTTTAAGTAGAAGATACCGTATTAAAAATCTTTGCTAATTATCTATATTTATAGCTCAGAAAATTTAAATACAAGAAAATACGAAGATTGTTAAATACATGATAAATAACTATACCAACATTTAAAAATAAATAAATGCTATTAGATATAATGCAAAATAGTTTTAATAAATTAAAAAACGAAACATTTTACAAGATTTGTAAACGATAATGCAAAGAATTTGTGAAATTATTGCAATTATCAATAATAATTTCTATGGACAAAGGAAACTAAGTTAAAATATAAGTATCATATAAATAAACACGATCTTAAATAACAGTTTTAAAGTGTCTCATGAGATAAGTGCATAAACGAAAATAACTTTTTCCTTCAAAATTTGATTAATAACATCCTTTTTAACCCAATGGGATTAAAAATGGAATTTCTAAATTAAATAACAGAAAATGAATTTTGATGTATTTATGCGTCTATAATTCAATAAAACGTCTTCTCTATTGGGAAAATTTAATTTCATAATAATCTAATATATATTATAAAATTATATAATTTAGATAAAGATATTTAAATATTAGAAATTTTTTCACTCAGCAAATATATCCAAAAATTACTTTCTAAGCAATTTCAATTTCTTTGAATATCTAGTAATGAAACACTGTTAACTGTCGTATGAATCCTATGAGACTATTTCATTAAATATTTATTTAAAAGTGTAAGAATTATTTCTTAATTTTACATTGCATTTATTTTTTAAAACAAATTTGAGTTTTTAATAATGAAGAATTTTTTTTCAAGTAAAGTAATGAAAATGTTTCTAAATTAATGTTTCTTGATAATATTTATCATTGGGAATTTTGTTAGTTGACTATTCTTTATCATAATTGTTGACAATATTTTTATTGAAAAATCTTTACTTAAAATTTAAAATGCCATACGTTATGAACAGTTCTATGTGGGCTTGTAAAACATTTTATAAATGTCTTTATAGAAAAAAGAAAACATTAATTATAAGCAACATGAAACTAATTTACATTGCAACTGATTATTGAAATTATATCAAAAACAATTTTATCAAATAACATATCTAAATTTAATTATTCAAAATGAAATCAATTCCAATTTTAATGTACTCTTCATAATCATTTAAAAAAATTGATTTACATTTTAATTGTGACCATGTATACTGTAAATTTGATAGACAATGACATACATTCATCTATCAAAAAGTGAAAAGTATTGTACCCACACATGAAAATAGTTATATAAAAACCAAATATACAAAATATACTTTTTGTAGTTTAATATTAGATATGATTACACTGTGGGCCTTATTTTTCAAAGAATATTATATACATATTCATACATGATGATTTTGAAAATCTCAATTACTTTTTGATTCACAAAGTTAAAGAAATAAATACCACATTAACCGGCTTTCATTATATACATTCTGCTTTATTGACTTAACATATTTTCATTTTAGTTTTTAATAATTTACAAAGTACATATAAGTTTCTGTAAGGAGAAATAAGCAAAGATTTGAATGGTATTTCAAGCACGCAAAAATGTAACATTCATGAGTCTTTTCATTGCAAATAAAAGCGATCATGTAAGAAAAGAATGAATATGAATCTCTCACAAAAGTTGATACACTTTTATAATTTACACAATTTATCATTTTGGCTTTAATAGAACAAACTAGCTCTACTGAGCATAAATTAAACATTCTAAGAACTTTACTGAACTGAAAAAACTGTAAATTTTAAAACCAATTATGGATATATTCTATCGATACACTTTTCCATCTTGAGCTTACGTTTGAAATGTATAATTCCCATTACAAAAGCATCAATACACATTTCTACTGTATAAATTTAGTCAATTAACTTACAAACATTAATATTTTACTGAAACACCTTTTTTTCCATTCAACCTTGATTCTGCTTTTTGATGGCAGGGCTTAATTTTTGCACAAGAACTATTTAGAATTGCAGAAGAACTGGTTATTATATTAAAGATTAAAAGTCACATGCAAACTACTTAAATAAATGAATTGGTTATTTAATATAATTTATCCTCGATTTTATGACGGATCTTAAATCTTTATTTGTGAAAAGTATTTTCCAGATTTACTTTAGCTATATTTTTCCAGTTTTATTTAGGCTTTGTTTGAACATTTATTAATCTAGCTTAATTTGGGAAATGATTATTCCTACATTTACACTATTGTTTCCAGTTTTATTTGAAACAGCCAACTTGATTAAACTGAACATTAAACTAATGTATATGACTTTTTTTAAACTGTGAGATATTTGAATAAAATAATATTTAACGCAAAAAATACGCTTGTTAATCATTTCATTCCAAAAATCGTCGTTTTTATATGTATGGGAAAAAGAAAATTAATTAGATAAATTGCATTAATTAGTTAACCATATTTGCATCCAAGAAATATTTTCACGATATAAAAAGAATTACGCAAATTATAATATTTTTTCCAAATATATTTTGATAACAATTTGTAATATTATCTTATAACTTTTTTTACAATACTATTTTTTTTTCTTTATCAGATCTAAGAAACATTTACACAAGAATTCTGAAGAATAAGCTATTTTCCAAGCATTCTATGTTAATTAAAAACGTAATTACTCTCTTTTCCCTTTTTTAAGAATTTATCTACAAAATCAAATGAGTTTCTATGGTTATTTTAAAAATAAATTATTTAATTTCAAATTTTCATTTGTAAAAAACATTAACAAATCTATTATATGAATCAAGTGTTACTCCATAAATTTTTAATATCTATTATCATTAATGGAAAAATAAATTATGTATATACATTGAAAAATTATTATTGACTACCATTTCTATAAGTTTAACTTTCCTAACATTTCTTTATTGAACAATTTCAGATGAAATTACAATAAAACTATCGAATACAAATAAACATATTTAAATAATTTTTATTTAATTATTGCAAAAACATTAATTGAAATGTTCAAAACGCTTCAAATTTAACACAAAATACATAAAAAAAATACTTTTGTAAAACACACTTAAAATCATTGGTAAAATAATTTGTTAACATTTTTTTTCCAATGGAGATCTTACATAATAAGCTCTTATAACAAGAATTTTAAAGGATCTCGGATTTATTATATATTGATCAAATGCTGAATAATTCAGATAACGATTTCATTGATTAGTTATTTCTTAGAATATAACTTGTTATTATTGAACTAGATAGTAACTTTTCAAATTCATTTAATCATTTTTTGTCATTTCAACTCTTATACACTGTTGGCCACCGTAAATTTAATACCCTGAAGAAAGCATGCAAATAACATGACATTTACAACATGCAATTGCGGAAATGAGATATGCAAATTATTAGAATTACAGTGAAGACGAACATCACGTATGTCTGTGATGCCACTTTAAAGAGCTATTTAAAGTTTGGATATTTCGACGATTTCAAGTTCAGCAATTGTGTTTTTCTTGTGGTTTTTTCAAATAAAAAGGAAAAAAAGATCACTTATGCCTCTTAGAAAACAGTGATTCTTTTTTGATCAAGTATCAGAATTTTACAAAGGAAGGATAGTGACCTATCGAGATTTGGATTATCTTTCAGGGAAATCGGTAGTCGTGTTGGACGGAACCAAACAATTGTAATGAGGATATGTGATCATTGGATGCAGGAGGCTACGACGGACCGACGTGTTCGATCACATCCACCTCAGTGCACCACTTCACGTGATGACAGGCAAATTGTGCATGTGGTAGTGGCTGAGTGATCTGTCATATCAGATCACTAAAAAATAAAATCATCCCCATCTCACAACGACTCCGTTCTATGACTAGCAAGAACTGGGGACTTAAATCAAATCTATTAAAATCAATATATATAACAGTAGTAGAAAAAATAATTACCTATGGTGCTTCAGCATGGGCTCAACAGTTAACTCAACGGCAAATTGCTCATCTTTCTTCACTTCAAAGATCATTCACCCTATTAATAACCAGAACCTTCAAAACGGTATCCACAGCGGCATTAAATATATTAGCAGGATTGCCTCCACTCCATCTCACATTAGAAATGACTTCCTTAAGAGCACAAGCTCTACAAATTCATAAAAACATCACTCTCCTAGACAACTCAATCACTGAAGCATCAAAAATAGAATACCCATATAATCAAGATGATATACATCCAATAGCCAGATCATACCAACATAACATCTATAACATTCCAAACTCCTTCAATCCTAAAACCATGATCTCAACTAAAATCAACAAATATACAGATGGATCACAATATGACGATAACACAGGAGCTACCTTCATTGTATACAAGAAATCTAATCTACTTAAACAAGAACTCTTTAGACTATATAGTGATAATTCTGTCTTCCAAGCCGAAGCACAAGCTATTAAAGAATCAATCAATTACTGCATCACAAATAACATCACTCAAGCTACCATTTGGACTGATAGTTTATCTTCTCTGCATGCAATAAATAATCCATCACATAAATCGCCAATAATCAAGGAAATACAAAAACTACTATTTTTAAACAGCAACAGAAATCTTCAACTAAGCTGGCTCAAATCTCATACAGGCATTCTTGGAAACGAAACAGCAGATATAGCAGCAAAAAAAGCAGCCTCTCTCACAACACTACAACCTACAAATCTAAACATTTCTAGAGCTAAAATTAAAAGAAAAATACTTCAAAACCTTCTGCAAAAATGGCAACAGTTATAGAACGAGTCTAATACAGGAAGCTATACTAAGAAGTTACTCCCCAAGATTAACTACAAGATCACATACTCTAACCCATATCTAAATTCTTACTACACCAATCATGCTCCTACACCAACCTACTTCTACAGATTTGCGATAAACTCTCCACTATGTGTTTGTAATGAGATAGGAAACCTAATGCATTACCTTCTTCAATGTTCCATCACAAAACCGTTTCACATTAGAAAACCTCAAGACATCCCAACTACATCTTTCTTAAAATTCTGCCTGGACGACAAATACAGGAAACGGAAACTCATACATCTTGCAATTTTTCTCCAACAAGAAGGCCTCAACCTCTGCAAAAACCCAAAAGCAGCCAACTCCACGAACCAGGATCAATATCCAAATAGCTGTGACAGTTATTCTGAAACCAACTCTGAATTGGATGCCTGAATGAAAATTAAACCTTATTGAACATTTAACGAACTTCTACCAAAAAACTTTATTAAATGTATAAGCTATGAACTTTGAACTTTGAACTTTATATTGAGATTTAACTACAACTATTTCTTGATTGTAAATATGTTTTTGTTATGTTTATTATTGTTATTATTTATTCTTATTGATATATTATACAAAATTATCATCTATATGTACAGAACCATGTAACAACTGCTTATTATGTTAACTACTGCAGGCCTTAGAGCCATGCCTTTGTAAAAAGTTAAATTTGTTTTAAATAAAAAGCCGCGGTTACGGTTCTCAGCAGATGCCTGACTCCTCTTGGAAGGTGTCTGTTTCTCTGGATTGAGGTGGAAGCATACCTGATAACCGTATGGTATAGAACAGAGCTCTCGTTGTATGTATGTCTAGAGCAGAGGGAGAACCGTTAATGGCAGCTTCATTGTTGTTACACTGAAAAATCATTCTCTCTTTACTGGATTCAAAATAATGTTTTAAATATAGCAAAACATCAAAATCTATACTTATTTAATAGAATAAATTTTTCTCTTCAAACAGAGACTAAAAACTACGAATTAGGTGGATTCAAACTGAAAATATTTAAATATTTAATAATCCAAAATCAAGTGCAAAATTAATGGGAAATCAGCCTGTTAGGACTAACATCGAAATCTAAATAAAACTTCATAAAAGGACTTTTCAAGAATTAAAAAAATCGAATGAAGCACCAAAACCACTTCTTGTCACTTGTATAACCCCATTCATATCATACCAAGCTTATTAAATACAGGTTAGTGTTTTTGAATTCAATACTGAACCCCATTCAAATAGCATAAGAAATTAGACTTAAATTTTTCATAAATTTTTTAAAAATATTTATCACCCTATAAATACTCTAAAACCACTTCTAATATATTCAAAAATGTTTAAAATTCTCTCCGCCATATAAATTTAATAATAATATTTTCTCTATATATTGAAAATTTTAAATATTTAATTTTATTTTTTCCAATATATTTAAAACCTCTATTTATTGTAAATATATTAAAAATTCTCTGCTCCGCCACTATTCACTAAAAATTTGGTCAACTCTAACTTATTTAATAAGAAAATCGTTAATCTGCGCTTTAGGTCCCCTACTCTGCCAACTTGGCGATAAATGCACCAAGCGTGGTAAACCGAACATTTTTATACCTAATGAGCTCTTTATAGCAACCTCCATAGGAAATAATTTGCGCTTTTTCGCGCATGCTCATTAATTGCTTTTTTTCTTTTAGCATTTTCATTGGTCGTTAATTAGTTTCAGTTTGAAAAATCGGTTATTTTCATTGGTTGCTGATTAGCTTAAAATCGTATTCCATTATCGCCATGGCAACAGCGTTTTTGAAAACGCGCCAAGTACGAGACCCACAGCACACTTTCGCCAAGTTGGCAGAGTAGGCAACCTAAAGCGCATTTTCACCAAGAAAATTATTGTCAAATTTCTTTAATGGCGGACATTATTTTCTTAACATTTTAATATAAATATTGACTTTGACACTATTTTAAATAACTATTCTACAATTCCATCACCCAATTTTATTTTTTATATTTAAATTCAAACAATTTCCTTTTGAAGTGAAAAAATCGTTTGAAAAAAAATTAAATAGTTTTCCTAAAATAAATTTTTAAAAATTTTATATCTTGCCTAATAAATATAATTATTTATCCGCCATTAATTTTCAACGTTCCATAGATTTTAACAAGTTTTATAACATACTTATGCCAACTTTTAAAAAATAACAATTTATTAATAATAGCTCATTCTTACTTTCATTGCCAACCTTTATAGTAAATAATTTTTAAGATACAATTTTAAATGTTATAAAAATAATAATTTATTTACAATTAGATTATTTTTATTCAATATATTTACATCGTACCTCGCTATAACGAATTTTACATTTTAATTAATTTATTTACTTTTTATCACATTCAAAATAAAGTAAAACATTTTATTTTTTACTTAATTTCATAAACTTTAATTAACATTTTTATTTTTATTTACCTCTAAATAACGAACCCCCATATAACGAACTATCTATTTATTTAATAATGCCAAATATTAGAAAATCACAAAGTTCACACAATTCTACCACACCTCAACGATTGATATCATATCCAAATCTTAAAAAAAATAATTTTGAATCCTCCTTAATACACACTTGCTCAGAATCTAATTTATTGGAAGAACTAACTAATATTGTCACCAATCCAACAAATGATAATTCAATTGCACCAATACAAAATAATGATCAACTAGTCATAAATCAGAAAATAGAAGAACTTGATAAGATAATACAACATAAAAAAGGAGGACAATTTTATCTCCCAATTTAATTAAGGACATCAGCAATAGAAATAATAGAGCAATTTATCAAACCTAAATTGAAAATAGAAGAAACTACAGTATCAAATGATTCATCAGTGTTAAAAACCTTGACCACAGAAACTATTCCAAACTTAGTATCAAAAATTGAATCCTTAAATGCTACTTTAAAAAACACAAATACACAAACCCAAATACCAGAAGAAAATCAACCTTCAACTCAACACTCCAAAAAGAATACATATAGCGATATTCTAAAACAAAACACATCACTACTAATAAAGAAAACACCAAACTTAGATCTCAGAGAAGAGCTACATAATATTGAAACTAATATACGACCAAAAGGCATCTATAATAGAAGAAACTATCTAGAAATCAAATGTAAAACAAGAAGACACCAGGAAGAACTTAAACAAAAGCTAATATCAAAAGAACTACAAGTCGAAAATAAAAGACCTCAGAAGCAAAAACTAATTTTGTTAAATGTACTAAACACCATTACAAACGAAAAAATTCTTGATACTCTAAAAGAAGAGCTAAATATATCCAATGAAGACAATACCATTATTATAACCCAAAGAAGACAACTATTAAATAAATCAAACTATTTTAATATCATTCTGGAACTTCCTAAATTTTTAGCTCATAAATTACTCTTAAAAAGTTCTTTTACATTGGTCTACTTGGACTCAAAATAGATAAATTTCTAACAGTAAAACGCCGCTTAAAATGTAAAAACTACAAACATGAGACACACAATTGTCCATGCACCTATTTCTACTGCGCAAAATGTGGCAAAGAACATAGAACCCAAGAATGCAAATCCAACAAAATAACATGCATTAACTGCCTAGAGGATAATAAAAATGGAGCAAATTATAATATAAATCACTCAGCATATCACCTTCATTGTCCTTCCTACCAAGATTATATAAACAATAAACATTAAAATTATATACAAAACAAAATGAATTCAGTTATTAATATTTCAACCTCACCATACAATACAAATAATATCTTAACACAGGAAAATAATCAAGAATCATCAAATTCTACTTTACTGCAAATAAGCAAAAATGAAAATAATCAAAACCTTGCAACTATTTCTTTTGAACAACTAAAATTTCTACAAATTAATCTACAAAAAGTCGATCTGCTCAAACCCAGCTATTCCATATAACTAATAATAGCCATTATGATATAATATTCTTACAGGAACCTTATACCTTCAAAAAAGTGGTTAGAGGAATACCACTAAAATGGAAAATTTACTATGACAATGAAATTGATAAACCAAGATGAGCAAAAATAATCACTTCACCAATAAACTCTATTTTATTATTTTGTAACAGAGATATAGTAATCCTCCTAGTTAACTTTTTACCTACTCCAATAGTAATAATAAACATTTATGCAGCACTTGGCAACAGACAACTTGGACGATACCTTAAACATAATACTACCTTATTTAATTAATTATAAAAATCACGCAATAATTTTATCTGGAGACTTCAATGCACCTAATATTATCTGGAACTATACTTCAAATACCTCAAGAGGACTACAACTGGAAAATTTCATAGCATCAAACAATCTAAATATAGTAAAAAATACAACAGGAGAACCAACTTTTATAGGTCCAAATGGAAAAGGATGGCTAGATATGGTACTCTGTAACGACAACATTTTTCATTATACAACAGAATTAACTATCAAAGAAGATGAATCCTGCTCAGATCATAAATATATTGAATATACAATCAACAAAACAAACATCATAAACTTTAACCGCAGATACAACAGTAGGAAAAATACTAAAAAATTCATCAAAACAATAAAAGAAAACCTTCATCCAATAATTCAACAATTAAATACATGTAATACTCACAATAAACTGGAAGATCTAACCAATAGTTTTGTTACAATATGCAAAAATGCTGCTGATAATACTTTCCCACTCAAGAATCCAACTAAAATTTTATATTAAGATGGTGGAATTGTAACCTAAGATCTCTTAAAAACAAAACTAAAGCTTTACGCAGACGTTTCAAAAATGAAAAAGATGAAGAAATTAGAAAAAATTATTTACAAGAATTTAAAAAATCTTTGGCACATTACAAAAAATCAATTCTTCAAGCAAAATTAAATAGTTGGAAGCAATATTGCCAATAATACTACAACTGCATATGGAATCTTAGAAAAAATAGCAACAAATAAAACATTTTCCTCAACAACCTTCGTTCCATTAGAGCCATCTAACCTGCAAGTACAAAACCCAGAAAATATATTAGAAAAACTCATCCTCACTTCGTTCCCAGCAAACCCAGAAAATATCAAAATAGATGCAATAACCCCAACAACTAATAATAAAGAATTGGATCCTCCCTTCACGTATACAGAACTTAAATTCATACTGAAAAATCTTAATAACAACAAAGCTCCAGGATTAGATGGAGTAGACAACGCAATTATTAAACTAGTCTTCATATTTCTTCCAAAATTTCCAGTTCCAAAATTTCTTCTACAATACTACAATTTATGCCTATCTCTCCAATATTTTCCGAATCACTTTAAAAATGGACAAATTATCTTCTTCCTCAAAAAAGTAAGAAAACCAAATGACCCGAACTCATATAGACCAATATGCCTCTTATCTGCAATAGGAAAAGTTTTGGAAAGACTATTAACTAACAGACTTAAATTCCATCTAGAAAAAAATAAATATTTCAATAAATCTCAATATGGCTTCCGATCCAATCTATCAACATGCACTCCTCAAAATCAAAGAAACAATAGAAAAAAACAAAAATAACAACTTATATACTGCTCTCATCAGCCTGGACATACAAAAAGCCTTTGACTCAGTATGGTGGCCGGAACTTAAAAAAGCTCTAAACTCAACTAATATCCCAATCAATATTCTAAAATCATTCTACAGTTTCCTTGACAATAGACATGTTACAGCATTATATGACAACATTTATATCACAAAACAGCAATTACGAGGATGCCCACAAGGTTCGGTCAGTGGACCGATATTATGGAATACATTCTTTCATAAAGTCACCTCATTTCACTGGCCTCTACATTCAACTCTAGTCACCTTTGCAGATGACAGCCTTTTTATAACATCAGGATCCACCAAAGAATCATTGAAAAACAATAGTAATACTACTTTAAAACTATTTGAAAACATCTGTAACGAACTTCAATTAAAAATTGCCCCAAACAAATCGAAAATCCTCACGATTGGAAAAAAATCAAAAACTCTTAAATATAATCCAAAAATTACAATCAATGGCAATAGTATCCGCCACACCAAAATCCTACAATATTTCGGAATTCAAATAGATAAAAAATTATCCTTCCTTCCACACATAAGATCATTAAAATCCAGGATAATAGAAATAGCACAAAGGATGAAATCAATGATAGGAAAGAACTGGGGTATTAAAGGAAATATCCTAAAAAAAATATACCTCACAGTAATTCAAAGAATCATACTCTATGGCTCAGCATTTTGGGGAGACTACATTACAGAACGGAAAAAAAGTCAACTTTTAACAATAGAAAGTTACTTCACTCATCTCATAACCAGATGCTTCAGAACAACTCCAACAAGTAGTCTTCAAATTCTTACGGGCATACCACCTATATTTTAAACAGTTACAGAAGAATGCAACAAATCCAAAATAATCCAACATCAACAACCACTGAATATTGAGTCCATAAATATACCAAGAAAAGCAAGCGATCAAACTCCACACAAAGATATAACTCATCCCTCAACTTGGTTAAAAGGAATTAAAATCTTCAATATACCCCACTCAAACATCACTCAACAAAAGATGGAACACACAATATGGAACTATTATACAGATGGCTCTAAATCAGATAACAATATAGGTGCATCAGTTGTCATATTTCAAGACAAAACCTTAATAAATTACAAACTTATCCACCTTCATGCTCTAAATTCAATATTTCAAGCAGAGGCATATGCAATACTCGCAGCAATAGAAAACTCAATACTACAAAACCATTTTCCTCTTACCATCTCGACTGACAGCCACTCAACTCTATCAGCATTACAAAATCATCAATTATACATAAAATTCAAACAACTCTCTATAGAAATAAATGAAAAAAATACAACTAACTTGGATTAAAGCCCATGATGGAAACGCAGGAATCGAATTAGCAGATGAAAAATCGAAGGAAGCAGCAAAGCTGGATAATACAAACACTACTTTAATACCATGGTCAAAATCATCCTTGAAACATCTACTAAAACAAATAAAACTCAAGCAATGGCAAATACACTAGGATGAATCTCACACCGGACGTTTCACATATAACCTCTTTCCAAAAGTATCCACAACATTTGACATCAAAGTAGCTCAAATAAATTACATCCTATCAAATCATGGACCTTTTCCATCATATTATCATAAAATAGGCAAATCTCATGACGATATATGCATTTGTGGCCAACAAGGAAAAAGTATACATTACCTGAAAGACTGTAACCATACAAAAACCTACCATCATAGAAAATCTCCAGAACAGGCAAATATCCAATACATAATATATTGCTGCACCAACCATCACCACCTTCAAAAAACAATAGATCTGATAAACTTCCTAATGGAAAAGGATACAAATATATGCCTTAATCCGAAAAACCACATTACTTATGATGAAAGAA
Organism: Latrodectus geometricus; assembly: GCA_026290005.1. Classification (NCBI taxonomy): domain Eukaryota; kingdom Metazoa; phylum Arthropoda; class Arachnida; order Araneae; family Theridiidae; genus Latrodectus; species Latrodectus geometricus. The sequence continues at coordinate 28,162 of JAPDSC010004470.1, read as the reverse complement.
TCTTGGACTCAGATTCGGACTAAAAAACTGACTATTGTAATACAAACTATTATATTTTTTTTCTTTTTATTAAGTTTAATATTATTTACTGCAAGTTATTACTGTCATTATTTTAACGTGATTACTTTTAATATTTATTACAATTCTTTTTCTTCTTATATTATATTTCCATGTATATTTTTAGTTCTTATTTATTATTTATTATTTATTACGTATTACTTACTTTGTGTATATTCCTCTAAATTATTTTCTCATAATGTTAATTATTCAGGAATATAATTTATTCCTAATTTGTTTATTTTTGAGTTGCTTACAGCAATAATATTGTAAAAAAAAAAAATTTAATGTAATGAAATGTAATATACTGGTCCACTGCGTGGATCAGTATAAGGTTTCAAAGCCCCACCTTTGTAAAAGTTTTTATTTCAATAAACAGCCTAAGTTGCGGTGTCTCGGCGGTGCGCCACTGGGATCTCCTGGGGGTGCTCTATGTTCTACAATGATGAAGAGGAGGTATAACCTGATAACCTTAGGTACAGTCCAGGGCCTCCTCTCATCACTGTATCCTGTCTAGAGCAGAGGAAACCGTCAATGGCGGCTACATTGTTGTTACGTTAAAATATCGCTCTCATTTCACTGGATGTAAAATAATGTTTTAAAAACAGTAATATCACAAAAATTATATTTATTTAAAAGAATAAAAAATTCTGTTCAAGCTGTGACCAAAAATAATGTTTCAAGTGGAATAAAAATGAAAAAATATTTGAAAATTAAAAAATTCTTCAACGTAGTGAAATACCAATGGGAAATTTGCCTGTTAGGGCTAACATCGAATCTGAAAAATCATCTTAAAAGAAGTTATCAAGTGTCAAAAACATCGAATGAAGCACCAAAAAAATTACTCTTCAATGGATAAACACCATATTCTACATATCAAGCACAATAAAAACAGGTTAGTGTATTTTAAATTCAGTAACAATCCCCATTCAAATAGCATTAAGAATTAAACTCAAATTTTCAAAAATATATTAAAAATAAATAAAACAATAAAACACCTTAAAACTACTTCTAATATATTCTTAAATGTCTTAATTTCTCTCCGCCATATATTTTAAGAAAAAATTTTTCATAAATATTTAATAATTTAAACATAAAATCCAAGTACTATTACTTTTTCACAATACTAATAAATTTAAATATTTATTTTAAATTTTTCTAATATTCTTTCATGTCTAAAACCTCTTTTTATTAAAACTATATTGAAAAATCTTTGCTCCGCCACTATTCATTAAAAAATTAATTGCTTTAAACTTATTCAATAATAAAATCAATGTCAAATTTCTCTAATGGCGGACATTATTTCATTAAAAAATTGGCGTAAATATTAACTTTGATATAAATTTATTTAATCATTTTTTAGATTTATCACCCAATAATATTTTTTATATATAAATTCAAACTCTTTTCATTTGAGGGGAAAAAATCGTTTGGAAAAATACTTAAAAGATTTTCTAAAATAAATTTACAAAAATTTATTAAAAATTCCATTAATTTCCAACGTTCCATAGATTTTATCAAATCTTTGAAACATATTTATGCCAACACTTAAAAAAATGATATTTCCTTAACTTTAACTCTTACTTTCTTTTGCCAACTTATAAAAATAGGGAAAAATCAAATATACATTTTTATTGATTTAAAAAATAATAATTTCTTATTAGTAACAATAATTCTGTTCAATATAAATACAACGAACCTCTTTATAACGAATTTATACATTAATATTAAAAATTACTATTTTTCACATTTTAAATATAATATAACTTTTATTAAATATCATTTCATATCAAATACTATATTTAATACTTCCAATTTAATAATTTCTTTATAACGAACCTCCATATAACAAAATATTAATTAATGCTTAAATATAAAATTTAATTTTACTCATAATGGAAAAATAATTCTCCTCAATAAAATACCTAAATTAAAATATTACTTAAAACATACATTCATAAATTTAATAAATCACTGTTATAACACCATCTCTCTTTAACGAACACCATTAATACCATTAAACTTAAAAATTAAAAACAACACAAACATGTCATCTACACAAAATTATCAAAAAAGAATGCAACTTTTAACACCTAGAAGAGCACACTCTTCACCGGATTTTCAAGATTATCAATCAGATGAAAACAGGAATGGAAATAATATAAGTTCAATCTCAAGAGAAGAACTTAATACAAATCTAACACCAAATTCATTAACCCAGCGAACACCAGATAATGAAGTAAATGAAATCCTGAATCCACTAGACTTACTAAAGAAGCTTAAGAACATAATCCAATCAAAATCGGGAGAAAAATATTATTTACCAAGAATCTTACGAGACAAAGGACTACAAATAATAAATGAATTCATGGACCTAAATCAGCAAACAAATGGAAAACAGCAAAACACAGAACCAAATGATAAAACATCAAAATAGAAGAAGACTTATCTATTCTAAAAAATAACATAATTCCAGAATTAATAACAAAAATAGACCATTTAAACAAAAAAATTTCAAACGAAAATTACAGAAATAATGAACAAAACAACCTCCTTAACTGCAGAAAAACCAAAACTCTATATCGACATATTAAAACATAACAACTCACTAATAATAAAAAAAGACAAGAGAACTTCTTTCAATAAAACATCTACAAGAAATAAACACCAACATTAAGCCAAAAGGTATATATAATAGACCAACGTTTATGGAAATCAAATGTCGTAATAAAGAAGACTGTTCAAACCTTAAAAAAACACTTCAAGAACAAAACGTAAATGCAGAAGAAAAAAGACCACAAAAAGTAAGAATAGTAGTACTAAACGCATCTGAAAGAATAACCAAAGAAAAACTCATCAACACCATCAAAGAAGACCTAGACTTTGATGACACAGACAATATAATACAAATAGTAGAACAAAGGAAAACTCTTAATAGGAATTATAACTACATCATAGACCTCCCAAGACCTCTTGCTAAATAACTAATAACACAAAAATTTATATATTTCGGACTATCAAGATCTAAAATAGATATTTACAAAACAATAAGAAGATGCAAAAAATGCCAAAATTTTAACCATACAACTAGAGAATGTAATTGCTTTGATCACTTCTTAGCAAAATGCGGACACAGACATAGTACAGAATACTGTGAAACAGAAACATATAATTGCATCAACTGTATTGAAGCAAACAGGAATGGAGGACAATATGAAACAAACCATGCAGCCTATAATATCAATTGTCCATCATATAGAGACTTCATGGAACAATCATTTACATATTATTAAAAACATTACAATTACACAATATCATTAAAATAATATCATAAATAAATCAAATACAATAACATACACAATATCTTACAAACAAAACCTTTATAAAACATGCAAAATATTAAAAATAATTCATTAATTTCAAACAATAAAAATAATAATAACTTTATAAATATATCCTTTACAAATTTTAAAATTTTGCAAATTAATTTACAAAAAAGCAGATCGGCACAAAACCAATTAATTAAAACAATATCAGACAATCACTATGACATAATAATAGCACAAGAACCTTACACATTTCAAAATCAGATTAGAGGATTCCCCCTAAATTGGAAAATTTTTTATGATCAATCCCCATTAACACCAAAATGCATAATAATATTCACAATACCAATAAATCCTATACCTCTCATACTAAATCCAGATATAATAATCCTACATCTTAATCAAAAACCAGACCCATTACTATTAGTTAACATACATGCATCTCCACAAGAAAACCTACCATCAACACTCTCTAAATTAACTCCCTACTTAACAACATTCCAAAATTCATCAATACTAATTGCTGGGGATCTCAACTCACAAAATATAATATGGAACTACCCAAGCAACAATCAAAGAGGGATAATATTAGAAGATTACATTTCAACAAATAACTTAAACATAGTAAATATAAATAATGAACTTCCAACATTTTTAGGCCCTGTTTTTAGGCACTGGTTGGCCGGATATGACAATAGTAAATGATAAATTATTACCAAATATCTCAAATTGGAATATAATAGATAATGAATCCTGTTCAGACCATGTTTACATAGAATACCAAATTAATAAAATTAGCAATATAAGTCTCAACAAGAGCTATAATACTAATAAAAACAGGTCAAAATTTATTAATTTATTGAAATATAATACTTCACTAAAAAAACTGACACTGAAACATTAATCAATATATGTAAAAATTTTGCGGAAACTAGTTTTAAAATCAAAAACCCTCGAAAAATTATCACAATCAGATGGTGGAACACACCCTTAAAAATATTAAAAAGTAAGACCAGAGCCTTACGCAGAAGATTTAAAACAATAGATGACCCAATCTTAAAAAAATCCTTTCTACAAAAATATAAAAACTCACTAGCAAAATACAAAAAAGAAATAATAATAAGTAAATTAAACAGTTGGAAAAATTTTTGTACAAACACAAAAACCCCTTACACTATTTTAGAAAAAATTGCAACCAAAAAAATTTTTTTAACCGACCTCATATGTTCCAACTCATCTATCTCCAGAAATAACAAACTCTATCCTTCAAAACTTATTAGACTCCTCTTATCCAGATAACCCTCAAACATTAATAACTCCTAACCTATCTACATCTTTAAATATCCTAGATCCCCCTTTTACAACAAAAGAACTAGAAATAACAATTAAAAAATTAAATAATTCAAAAGCCCCTGGCTTTGACGGATTAGACAATGTAATAGTCAAACTAATATTCTAAGCTATACCCGAATCTTTATTAATATATTACAACTTATGCCTAACCTTCACAACCTTCCCGAAACAATTTAAAATAGGACAGATAATATTATTTTTAAAAAACGGAAAAGACCCACATGATCTCCTCTTTTACAGACCCATATGCCTCCTGTCTGCCCTAGGAAAAATTTTAGAAAGATTACTTACGAACCGCTTAAAATATTATTTATATCAAAACAATAGCCTAAGTAATAACCAATTTGGTTTTAGTTCAAAACTTTCAACTGAAAATGCCCTCCTAAAGATAAAAAAACAATTAGAAATTAACAAATCCCAAGATCATTATTCAGCACTAATAAGCCTCTACATAGCCAAAGCCTTTGATTCAGTATACTGGCCAAAACTAAAATTATCATTAAATGCACTAAATTTACCCGAAAATATTCTACTTTCATTTTATCATTTTCTAACAGACAGACAAATCTTAACCATTCATGATAACACCATAATCACAAAACCCCATAAAAGAGGCTGTCCCCAAGGATCAATAAGTGGACCAATACTATGGAACATATACTTTAATGAAATTTCAGACTTTAATTGGCCAAACCATTCAAAAATAGTAACTTTTGCAGATGATACTCTCTTCATAGTTTCTGGTCCAACAAAAGATAAACTTAAACAAAATTGTAACGAAACTCTAAAATTATGTTCAAACCTTATATCAAAAATTACACCTTAATATAGCCACAAATAAATCAAAAATATTAATTCTAGGAAAAAAATCAAAAAACTTGAAATTCAATCCAAAAATAACCCTAAATAACAAAAGTTTAAAACACGTAAAAATATTAAATTATTTAGGCATCAACATAGACAAAATCCTATCATTTTTACCACATATCAGATCACTTAAGATCACAAAGATTAAAATCCATATCAAATATTAACTGGGGACTCCGCGGAAAAATAATAAAAATAATATATAAAACTGTAATATTGCGACAAATACTTTATGGTGCTTCATTCTGGGTACAACAATTAACAAGCCGGAAGACAAAACAACTAAAAACACTAGAAAGATATTTCCTACTCCTAATAACTAAAACGTATAGAACAACACCTACCTCAAGCCTTGGCATATTATCTGGAATACCTCCACTACCCATAATAGCAGAATACGAAGCAATAAAATCAAGAATCATCCAACATAATCAAACCCATAATTTAGAAAATATTCTTATACCATCCAACTCAATAGACTCTCAACCACATAAGGATTCAACACACCCAGCAAAATGGCAAAATGGAATCAACATCTTTAATATACAATACTCAAACCATCATAACAAACAACCTCCACCAACAACCTGGAACATCTTCACCTATGGATCGAAAACAGACAATAAGCTTGGAGCGGCCATGGTAGTGTTTCAAAATTCTAATCAAACATCATATGAAAAGTTTAAACTTCATAAATACAACTCAATTTTTCAAGCAGAAGCTCTAGCAATAAAACAAGCAATAGAATATACTATAGCTCAAAACCTAAAAGAAACAACCATTTGGACTGATAGTCAATCAGTCCTAATGGCACTACTTAATCCTTACCCGAAAAGTAACCTTATCTTCAATATACAAGAATTACTAAGAAAAAATAATTCAATACCAATATACCTCACCTAGACTAAAGCACATCAAGGCACCTTGGGGAATGAAATGGCTGACAAATTAGCAAAAGAAGCAACAGAACAACCAGAAAATGAAATAATAGAACTCAAATGGTCGAAATCAACAATAAAATATCTAATAAAACAAATAATAAATAATAAATGGCAACTCAACTGGAACACAGCAACAACAGGACGATATACATACTCCATCTTCCCAAATATCTCAACAGATGTCTGCCATGACATTCCCCAAATAAATTATTTCATCACACACCATGGTCCGTTTCCGACTTACTACAAAAAAATTCAGAAGACAGATTCAGAAAACTGCATCTGCGGAGAACAAGGAAACAGCATTCACTACATACTCCATTGCCAAGAAACCAAAGATTATCATTTAAAGAAACCGTCAAATATCTCAGACATAGAATTCATAAAATTTATTTTAAAGAACAACCACAGGAAAAAGAAACTAATAGAACTAGCAAACTATCTTATGCAAAACGACTTGCAAAGGCCATTAACATCCACAGACTATGATGAAGAGTTCAGTGACACTGACTAACTCTTAATTAACATCTTATTAATATAATTCCTGTTATTTTATTTATTATTTATTATATTATTAGTTATTTCATTATATTTACTGTTATTTTATTTATTACTTCTACTTTATCTCTTATATTTACTTTAACTTAAATTATCAAAATTATTGTTATCAACAAACTGTTTAAATAATATATAATACGAATTGTATGATAAATGAACTGTGACACAGTGGACTACTGTGTAGTCCACTGTAGGCTTTAAAACACCACCATATGTAAAGCAAAATTAGTTTCAATAAATGGTCGCGTTGCGGTTCTCCAGTGGGAATGCTCTTGGGATCCCTGGGGGTGTTGTCTTGCTCTGGATTGACGATGAGAGGATATCAACGCGTTAACTATTGGTATAGATCGGGGTCCTCACACGTCTATTTTTCATGTCTAGAGCAGATATCGTACCATGACTTTAAAACACAAAATATACTACCAATATACTAAATAAATAATTAATCAGTACAAAAATTCAAATGCTTCAAAATAATATTACAAATCCCCCTACAAACTTAAACCATCCCACTAACACCAAACCAAAAATTCCAACCAACAACAAACCAAATAAACCACAATCCCACAAACATATCAAAAAACCAGAACAACTCTAATTTATCCACACTACATCTAAATACAATTAATATTATCCAAATAAACCTACAACGCAGCAGATCAGCATAATCTCAATTACTCCAAACCGTAACAAATTCAAATATTCAAATTATACTTATACAAGAACCGTATTAAACCAACAAAAAATTAGAGGCATCCCATTAACCTGGAAATCCTATTATAATGAAAATGTCCTAATTCCAAAATGTGCAATTTTTATAAATGCCCCAATTAATCCCATAACACTTTTAACAACAGAGGACACAGTAATCTTGCTACTTAATCTCTCTCCTAAACCACTTCTGTTAATCAATGTATATGCTTCTCCCTACAAAAACATAAATTCAACTCTTAATAAAATTACTCCTTACATTAAAAAATTTAACAACAAATACCTAATTTTAATTTGTGGCGATTTTAATGCACATAACACTATTTGGATTTACCCATCTAATGATTCCAGAGGAAATACCATGGAAACATTCATCTCATCTCTGAGCTTAAACATAATAAACACACTCAACTGCCCACCAACATTTACAGGACCAAACGGAGTAAGATGGTCACACCTGACCCTCTCCAATGACCTTTTATTCCCATACCTACAAAATTGGAATGTCTCCGTCGATCTCCCATGCTCAGACCATAACGACATTTTTATATCGATAGATAAACCTAGTACCCTTCATTTTAACAGAAGATATAATAGTAAAAAAAAATAGTTCAAAATTTATAAAATTAATGAAAACCCACTCTAACTCCCTTAAAAAACTAATAAAAGACTGCAAAACCAATAAAGAATTAGACCATTTAACAAAAATAATCATTAAAAATTGTAAAGAATGTGCAGAAGAATCCTTTTCAATAAGAAACCCCCAAAAACAATACACAGTCTGTTGGTGGAATAGAAATTTGCAAATTTTAAAAAATCAAACTAAGGCCCTAAGAAGAAGATTTAAATCCTCACAAGACACAGATACACGTAAATTATTTCTTTCAAAACACAAAAAATCTTTAGCAATATATAAAAAAACTATATTACAAGAAAAACTTAAAAAATGGCAACAATTTTGCACTAAAACCGATTCAGCCTATAGCATTTTAACTAAAATCGCAACTAATAAAATTTTTAAACAAACATACTTTATTCCACTGCAATCAACAAACATGGCCCCTAATTTACCCGAATCAATTTTCTCAGATCTTTTATATTCTTCCTTTCCAACTGACAATCAAAATAACCTAAACGATGATATCATACCTAAAACAAATAACACCTCCTTAGACCCACCATTTACCTTTTTCGAAGTTTCTTTTACGATAAAAAATTTAAATGCAAACAAAGCACCAGGTTTGGATGGTTTAGATTAATGAAACTTCTCTTTAAATCCATACATACATTATTTTAAAATTTTTCAATATTTGTTTAAAACAACAGTACTTCCCAAAGCATTTCAAAATAGGTCATGTGATCTTCTTAATTAAAAAAGGCAGACCTCCAACAGACCCAAATTCTTACCGGCCAATATGTCTGCTTTTCGCATTGGGAAAAATTTTAGAAAGACTCCTGACAAACAGGCTAAAGTTCTACCTTAAAAAATCTAATTTCCTCAGCAGTAATCAATATGGCTTCATGTCAAATCTTTCAACCGATCACGTATTCCAGGAAATTAAAACACAAAATAATCAAAACAAAACAAATGACAAATACATGGCCTTAATAAGCCTAGATATCGAAAAGGCCTTTGACTCTTTGTGGTGGCCGGGCTTAAAATCAGCTCTGAACAAAACAAACATTCCCTTAAACTTACTTAAAACTTTCTATAACTTTCTAGAAGATAGACACCTTACAATTGTACATGATAATGTTTACATAAATAAATCACAAACCAAAGGTTGCCCACAGGGCTCGGTAAGTGGTCCAATACTTTTGGAATATATATTACAACGAAATTTCAGAGTTCCCTTCGCCTGATCATACCAAAATAATCACGTTCGCTGATGACACTCTCTTTATAGTTTCAGGGGCTACAAAAGATTCAATTAAAAAAAATTGTAATGAAACCCTTTCATTATATTCGAACTTATGTATAAAATTAAAGTTACAAATTTCACCACCCAAATCAAAAATACTTATGATTGGCAAAAAGAAACGTTCCTTAAAATATTTTCCAAAAACTATTATTAACAATGAAAGTTTAAAACATACGAAAATGCAATCCTATCTAGGTATTAACATCGATAATAAACTATCTTTTATACCACATATAAGAGCATTAAAATCAAAACTTATTAAAATTTCCCAGAGCCTGCGAGGAATGTCAAATCTAAATTGGGGTTTAAAGGGAAAGTTAATCAAAATTATATATAAAACTATAGTTTGCAGAATTTTTTTTATACGGAGCTAGCTTTTGGAATGAACACCCAACTATCAGGAAAAATAGACAACTACTAACAATAGAAAGATATTTTACCCTTATAATCACTAAAAGCTTTTCCACCACACCAACAACAGGTCTCGAAATACTGGCCGGAACTATCCCAATCACAATTCAAGCAGAACAAGAAGCAACAAAAACTTTGATCATCCAACACAACCAAGAATATCACATAGAAGACTTTCTAATACCATCCAATATAGTCGATAAAAAACCACATAAGGACAGTTCACACCCAGCAGAATGGCAAAAAAATGATTTAATTTTCTTGAACAACCCCTCTCCATTTTCTTCTCAAAAACTAATAAAATCACGTTGGAACTATTTCACAGATGGATCCAAAATGGACGACAAAGTTGGGGCGGCCATGGTCTGCTACGATCAATCATCACTAAAAGAATTTAAACTTATTCATTTACACACAATGAACTCCATCTTCCAGGCCAAGGCAATTGCAAAAGAAACAGCAATAAAACATATTACAGCCAACAATCATTTCCCAGCCACCATCTGGTGTAATAGCCAATCTGTACTATTGGCAATCAAAAATCCTTATCCAAAATTCTACAATTATTTCAAATATTCAAAAAGCATTAAATTCATTAGCTAACAACGACATACAACTGTGCTGGCTTAAAGCCCATTGTGGAACTGAAGGAAATGAATTTGCAGATTTAATAGCAAAAGAAGCTACAACCTTACCAGAATCACAACCTCACCTCCCTTGGTCTAGACCATCAATCAAACACCTTTTAAATCAATATTCAATTAAAATCTGGCAAAATACATGGAACAATAGTAATACCGGCCGACATCTCTTCAAAATTTTCTCAACTGTTTCGCAAAATATATGTTCAGATACGCCACAAATAAATTATTTCCTGACAGGCCATGGACCGTTCCCAACTTATTACAAAAAGGTCAACAAAGCTCTCACAGACCACTGCATATGTGGAGAAATTGGAACCGCCATACACTATATCATCCAATGTAACATCACAACAGAATTTCATCTCAAAATATCACCAGCTCAAACCGACCAACAATTTCTACTGTTCTGCTGCACTAACCAATACAGAAGGAAAATTATAATAGAACTAGCTAACTTCCTCATGAAAAAAGATCTATCGATCTGCATAGACATCAAAACCATCACCGGACATCTATCATCGGAATCATCAGACTTGGACTTGGACTCGGACTTGGACCTTTGATAACGGACTAAACCATCACAGGAAATCTACTTTCGAATCCAACGAACTTGAACTTTTAACAACGGACTACTTAACTCACGAACAAGAACTCACATTTCTCTGATTAATAACAAACAGCTTAAGATCCACTGACTTTTACATTACTATTTGATGCTCTCCATCAACTAAAACCAATTCTTTTAAATATTCCTATTGCTTCTTACTACTTTTTGTTTTTTCTAGATTTTTTTCTATGTTATTAATAATAATTATAAAATGTAAAGAACTGTGTTGTAGTGAGTTACTGTGTAACTCACTACAGGCCTTTGAGCCCCACCTATGTACATTTGTCTAATAAACAAAACCGGGTTGCGGTTCTCGGGGTCATTCTGAATGTATAAAATTCTTCCTTTAATATGAAACTATAATTATTAATAATCTGAAGGATATATTTAAAGAAATACAGCAAAAATTAAACTTCATTAATCAAGATACATCACTATAGAAAACAAGCCCGTTAGGGATAAGTAAAAAGAAAAGAAATACGATTGAGAGGTCTTACAAGAAGAAAATCCATTCCAGCAAGATTATTCAACAATAAAAATCATGAAAATAATCATCTAATCACATCTTCAATCATTAAAATCAGGTTAGTGCAATATATTTATATCGAAATACCATCAACATTACATTTACAACTAACTATAGCTTTTTCAAAAACTAATTAAAAATATAAAACAATAATTTAAAACTGTAAAACCACCCTACATATAACTAAAAATATCTGATATACTCTCCGCCATATAAGAAATGTTTTAAACTTTATCATTTCTTTGTAATAAACTAATAATTTCTAAGCTCTGATAAATTTATAAATTTTGAAATATTTAAAAATTAATTAAATTTTTCTAGTAAACATAAAATTTTAAAAAATTTTTGAACCAAAAATTTACCAAAAAATCTTTGCTCCACCACCATTATTAAACCTTTTATGCATTTTAAAGCAGAAATATATTAATTTTGTTACTTATAAATACCAATGGCGGATAGCTTTTTCAACACATTTTTGTCATAAATATTGACTTTGACCATTAAAATAACACAAAAATATTGATTAAAACATTATAATAAAACGTAAATATAAATATTTGAACATTTTGTGATTGAAATAAATAAGTCTAAAGTAAAAATTCACTATAGTTATTATATAATTTAATTTTAAAAAATTCATATATAAAAATATTTTCAATAAATTTAATCACCATTATTGTCATAAACATTCTAAAGATTTAATACAATAGTAAGCCATGCTTAAGCCAAAACATTAATTTTCATTCAAATATTTAATTAAATTATAGATCATACTGAAAACAAAAAGCCAGCAACTAAAAACATTCAAAAATTTAGTACTCCACGTCTAAAACCCAAGAAACTCCATTTATATCGAATTTTAAGACATCTAGTTACTACGAACCTCCTTATAACGGAATCCAAATATAACTTTCTAATAAATACAAATAATTGTTTAAAAAATTTGTTACATCATATTTAATCATTCTCATTAAATAATAAAAAAGTTCTATATAACAAACCTCTATATAAGGAATAATTAGAATTATGCCCTAAATTAATATATACATAAAAATAATAAAATCACATGTTTTAATAATATAATAATTAAATATCCAATACAATAAACACATAACAAGCATTTTTCAATTCATCTCACTATAACAAACTCCATTAAGACAAACATTTAATTTACAAAAACTTAAGAATTGGATATAACGATTTAAGAAAATTTCTGCTTCAAAAATAATAAATAAAAGCTAAAAATGGAAACACCACAAGGAAAATTAAAGAATCTCATAAAACAAAACTCCACGAAGATCAAATTCATATCCGAATATCTTGGAACATAACATAGACGCCTCATTAAATAAATCAGGATCAAGCATAAGTGCAAATTCACAACCTCAAGATAACCTCATAAAAATGAAAAATATTCTAAATTCTAAATCTGGAGAAAAATATTATTTACCAAGATCAATAAGAGAAAAAGGAATTAAATTATTAGAAGAACTATTGGAACAATATCATCAAACACAAGAAGGAATAAATACAGAAATAAATGGAAAAAATACAGAAATTGAACCAGAATTAATATCATTAAAAAATGATATTATACCAAATCTAATAACAAAAATAGATTCACTAAATCAGAACATAATTAATATTAAAGTTATTGAGCAACCAATGGATCATATAAATAAAGAAAAACCAAAACTATACAGTGATATACTGAAACAGAATAACTCAATAATTATTAAAAAGACCTAAGAACTAACATCAATAAAATCATTGCAATGCTTAGAAACTAACATCAAACCTAAAGGAATTTATAACAGACCAACATTCCTAGAAATCAAATGCAAAAATCAAGATGATTATAATGACCTCAAAAAAACCTTGCAAAACAAACAAGTTTAGGTAGAAGACAAAAAGATACAAAAAACAAGACTTATCATATTAAATACATCAGAAACAGTGACAGAAGAAACTCTTCTAACTACAATAAATGAAGAATTGAATCTACAACCCTCTGAAGACCTAATTCAAATAATCGACCACAGAAAAACAATAAATAAGAAATATAATTACATACTATAATTATAGAACTATAATTACATTATGCAGATAATTATTGTGCAAAATGTGGCCACCGTCATAAAACTGAGAACTGTAAATCAACATTTATGCAATGGAAACACACCATTGCATAAATTGCATAAAAGCCAATAGAAATGGATCAACATATGATATCAATCATGCAGCATACAATATAAACTGCCCATCGTATCGTGATTTTATTAATCAAATTTCACAATATTTTTAAATAAATGTATAAATTTCTATTAGCATTAAAATTAAATAAATTAAATATTCTACAAATAAACCTTCAAAGAAGCAGATCAGCGATAGCCCAATTCACCAAAACATTTAATGATTCGGATCTACATTTGGCTTGCATTCAAGAACCCTACACACAAAATAAGGATTTACGAGGACTGCCATTACACTCGAAAAAATACTATAAAGCAGATGAAAATCCAAGAACAGCAATAATTTCAAAAATAAATATAAATCCAACAATAATCTTCACACATAGAGACATCATAGCCATAAAAATAGAAGCTCATAATAATTCCATATTATTAATTTCAATATATTCATCACCATCAGAAGAATTGACAGATACGTTAAATATACTTCAAAACTTATTAAATCAATATAAAAATGAAAAAATCATTATCTGTGGAGACTTCAATAGTCAAAATCAACTTTGGAACTATCCAAATAATAACCATAGAGGTATCCAACTGAAAACGTTCATTTTATACTACACATTAAACATAATTAACACTCAACCATGTCCCCCAACCTTCACAGGCCTCAATGGCGTAGGGTGGTCAGACATAACTCTTTGTACTGACGAACTTTTCCAAAGTATACAAGATTGGAAAGTAAATGAAGATATAACCTGCTCCGACCATAACTACATTACTTATAGTATCACGGAAGAATTAAAACAAACATTCAATAAAAGATTCAAATCCCTTAATAACCAGTACAATTTCATAGGAAAATGAAGCCTATTTTAAAAATGCATATAAAACAAATCAATAATATTAAAAACACTTCAGATCTTGATACATTCACGGAAATTTTCATAAATAAAATTCAGGAAATAGCAGAGGAAACTTTTAAAACTAGAAAACAAAATAAAAAGATAGAAATCAAATGGTGGACACCACTCCTACAAGAATATAGAAACAAAGCACGAGCACTTAGAAGACGCTTTAAAGCATCAAATACAATAGAAGAAAAAACCCAATGGATCATTAAATACAAACAGCAACTTGCAACATATAAAAGAGAGATATTGAAATCAAAATTTAACAGTTGGACAAACTTTTGCACACAGAATAATACAGAATTTGGAATCTTACAGAAAACAGCAAAAGATAAAGTATTTCAACCAACAAAATTTGTATCTCTACAAAATTCAACAAACAACTAAAATATCAAAACAATTATACAGGAACTTTTTGAAGCAAACTTTCTAACAGATGGCGAAACAGATGACTTGCCATATCATACCGATACCAGAACAAAACCGTTAATTTATTCAAATACTTCGGATGATCCGCCATTTACACATAGTGAAATCAACCATATTATTCATCACCTAAATAACTCAAGGGCACCAGGCATAGATGGAATATACAATGCAATAGTTAAGCAAATCCACAGAACAAATAACTGTATACTTCAAAAATTATTCAATAAATGTTTAGAATTAAATTATTTCCCAAAAATTATTTAAAATAGGCCAAATAATATTTTTTAATAAAAAATCAAAAGACCCAAGCCTGGCTACATCATATAGACCTATCTGTTTGTTATCATCAATTGGAAAAGTTCTAGAAAAACTTATAATAGACCGCCTAAAACATTTTCTATATAAATACAACTTTTTTCACAACAACCAATATGGATTTAGAGCTAAACGTTCAACAGAGCACGCAATAAATGAAGTAATAAACCAAATTCATATTAATAAAATAAATAATAAATATACAGCACTCATCAGTTTAGATATTCAAAAGGCATTCGACTCTCTCTGGTGGCCAGTACTAAAACTTACAATAGCAAATAGCAATGCACCAAAAAACATTGTAAAAACATTAATAAATTTTTTGGAAGACAGAGAATTAATCACTATATGTGACTCAGGAATTATAAAAAATCAACAAATAAGAGGATGCCCACAAGGATCCATAGGAGGACCAATCATGTGGAATATGTACTTTAATGAAATATTAACCACAATATGGCCAGAACATACAAAACCAAGAGCATTCGCTGACGATACCATCCTAATAATCTCTGGAACAACAAAAGAAGAGCTAAAAAACAATAGTAATATGTCATTAAAAAATTTTTCATCTCTATGTACAAAACTGAAGCTAACAATATCCATCCCAAAATCATTAATGATCCTAGGAAAAAGGAATAAAAAATTTAAAATTTAATCCACGAATAACGCTTAATAACAAAAGCCTAAAACACACAAAATTGCTTACATATCTTGGACTTAAAATAGATCCAAAATTAACATTCCTCCCGCTTCTAAGACATATAGAAACTAAAATAATACCAATAGCACAAAGACTAAAATCGATGATCGGACAGAAATGGGGCTTAAAAGGAAAAGTCCTCAAATCTATAGATCTTATAATAATAGAAAAAATAATAACATATGGCTGTGCAGTATGGGCAAGTAATTTATCAAAACGAAAAATCAAACAACTTATAAATATTCAGAGAAGCTTCCTATTAATGATTTCAAGATCTTTCAAAACAACATCAAATATTGCTTTAAATACATTAACTGGGATACCAATACTAAACATAAAAATAGAAGCAGAAGCTATAAAATCAAAAATTTTATTGATAAAAACGAATGCAATAATTGATGATAATAAAATAACTCACAAGAATTTGAAGATACAATACATAAAGATGCTATTCATCCTCATAAAAGGATGAGCAATCCAGCAATCTACAACCTTCCTCCAGAAATTATTAATAAATATAAACCTCCAAAATTTAAACAAACCAAAAATTTTATATATACTGATGGCTCAAAATCCCAAGATTCAACAGGAGCATCATTTCTATTAACAACTAACAATCAAGTAATTTATACACATCATATCAAACTTAATATTTATAACTCAATATTTCAAGCAGAAGCCCAAGCCATTAAAAATACAATAGAATATGCACTTACAACTCAAAAATATCCGGTTACCATAGTAACAGATAGCCAGTCAGTTCTTCAATCAATATTAGATCCTCTACACAAAAATCCGTTAATTCACGATATCCAAAATCTACTAATAAATAATAAAGAAAAACTAATTCAATTAAAATGGACCAAAGCTCATGTAGGTGACTGGGGAAATGAACTAGCTGACAAAGAAGCAAAAATTGCAGCATCTAGCACATCTATAAATATCACTAATCTACCAAAACCTGCTTCATACTTAAAACATCTACTACATAATAAAATCATGGGAAAATGGCAAAACGTCTGGAACACATCAGAAAATGTAAGATTCGCATACGAATTTATACCAAAAATATCACAAGACTTCATCAGCCAAATCTTTTCATAAACTATGCAATAACAAACCATTGTCCAACACCAGAATATTATAACAGATTCAGAATCTCAAAAACAAATTTCTGTAAATGTGGCCAGTATGGAAATATATTTCACTATCTTACAACATGCCCAGAAACATCGCAATATCATCTAAAGAAGAACAGAGATCAAACAAATTTTCAATTCCTTAAGTTATGCTTACGTGAAAGCACAAGACGGCAAAAATTAATAGAAATCTTCAAAATATTAATCTCAAAAGGCCTAGACCTATGCAAAAATACAGCTCCAGTCAACAATACCACAATAGATGATCAAATATATTCCTCAGAAGACTCAGACTAATTAAAATTGAAGACAATGAAAATTAAAATAGAAGAAATTGATAAAAACCAAATTGATATAAAGTTATTCGCTTGATGTTATAAAAGACTTTTATAAAAACTATATTAATATAAAAGACTTATAGTGTTTAAATGTATCACATGGAAACTCATTTTATGTAAATAATCTAAGTTCTATTACTTTAAGTTTATATTATTATTATAACATTATTAATTACTTTAATATTTTATTTTACATTATTGGTTTTATCATCTGTATATAATCAAAATTGTAATACTTTAAAATGATGTAATGAACTGTGATGCATCTCTACTGCGTTAGAGCTCTGCAAGCTTTAAAGCCCCGGCATTGTGAAAAAATTATTCAATAAAGGCCCGAAAGAGCGCTTATGACACCATGTCAGTGGCGGTTCGCTCTCGAGGAAGAAGAGATTCAACCCGTTAACCAAAAGGTATAGTCCGGGGTCTCTTCTACTCGTTATTTAATGTCTAGAGCAGATGGGGTCTTAAAGGAAAAATAATAAAGATAATATATAAAACAATAATAACTAGAATAATACTTTATGGTGCCTCCTTCTGGAACAACTCCCCTACTCAAAGAAAAAACAAACAGCTTCAAACTATTGAACGATATTTTACTTTACTTATAACTAGAACATTTTCAACAACACCAACCTCGGGCCTGGAGATCCTTGCAGGAATTATCCCCCTCCACATACAAGCAAACCAGGAAAAAACCAAAACAAAAAATCCTCCAGCTCCTTCTTGCACAGCAATTAAATAACATAGTAATACAATCAGACTCAATCGAACATCCCCCGCACAAAGATGCCATCCACCCTGCTAACTGGACCAAAGGACTATACATCTTTCTCAACCCATTGAATCATCAACAACAACATCAACCCATCAAAACCAATTGGAACTATTTCACTGACGATTCCAAAACCAACGACAACGAGGGAGCGGCCATGGTATGTTATTTTAAATCATCTCTACATCATTCTCAACTAATACACCTCCATAGTCTAAATTCCATTTTCCAAGCTGAAGCTATAGCAATTAAAACAGCCATCCTCCACATTTTAACTCACAACAACATACCAGCTACTATTTGGTCGGACAGCAAATCAGTTCTACAGGCACTTCAAAATCCTCTCTCAAAATCCTCTATAATCAATCAAATCCAAATCATTCTGAACTCTACTACCACGGCAATAATTCAACTATGCTGGACCAGAGCCCACAGAGGCACAGAAGGTAATGAACTTGCTGACCAGAAAGAAAAGAAAGCATCATTTTTACCAGACACCGAAGCAACTCTCCTTCCATGGTCAAAGGCACCTATCAAATCACAATTATTCCAAAAATCAATTACAGAATGGCAAACCTATTGGACCAACAATTCAACAGGAAGACATCTCTATCAAATTTATCCTAAATTCTCAACAGAAATCTGTTTTGACATTCCCCAAATAAACTATTTTTAACTAACCATGGTCCGTTCCCCACATATTATAAAAAAATCAACAAAGCAAACTCAACTCTTTGTATCTGTGGTAAAGAAGGTTCAACAGTTCACTATCTCCGCGACTGCAACATTACCCAAAATTATCATATTAAACAACCAAGCAACTCAAACAGTTATCAATATATTAAATTCAGCTGCACATGTCCTCACAGAAGGAAAAAGGTTATGAATATAGCAAACCTTCTAATGGAGAAAGATCTTAACATTTGCAAAGACATCAAAATTCAATCAACTCACCAGACCTTGGACTCGAACTTCTCAGACATGTATTAAAACCATTAGAAAACTTCAACCCAACAACAAGACCAGGACTTGAATATGGACTCTGATAACTGAAACATGGACTGCATTCACATTCTTTTTTTTTTTTAGTTTAGTTAGTTTAGTATTTAGCTTATTATTTTCTTACATTTCTCTTTGTTGTTATAATTTTATTCGATGTATCAGAACTGTGATGTAGTGAGTTACTGCGTAATTCACTACAGGCCTTTATGCCCCACCTAATGTAAACTTAAACAATAAATAACCGGATTGCGGTTCTCGCGGGCACCCTTGGTATCCCTGGAGGTGTTCTTTGCTCTTGATGACGATGAGGGAGCTTAACCTGATAACCTTAGGTATAGTACAGGGCTCCCTCACGTCTGTTAATTCTGTCTAGAGCAGAAAGAACCGTGACTGACGGCTTCAATGTTGTTACACCTGAAATACGCTCCAACTTTCATGGAATAATGTTTAAAAAGCTATATTATTTCTAAAGTAATACTTTCCTAAAACTATAAAAAATTCTTTTTAAATCGATACCAAAAACTCCAAATCAAGTGCAATATTATTGGAAATATTTGAATTTTAAAACAACTTCAATCAAGCAATAACACTATTGTGATATACGCCTGTTAGGGCTAACACTGGGATCTCAAAAACAACATAAAAGAACTTTTCAAGAAGAAAAATCATCAAATGAAGATCTAAAGCAATACTCCTAATTGGAACAATCCTCATTTAATACTCTCCAATCTCCACAAGGTCAGGTAAATGTTTTTTAATGTCCACACTAACACCCATACAGATAACATTAGAAACCACACTTTAAATTTTCAAAAAATCTAAAAAAATAGAAAATAACAAATATTCTTCTAAAAACCACTCCTAATACAATAAAAAATGTATAAACTTTTCTCCGCCATACATTTTTAACTCACAAATATCCTCAATATTTTATAAAATATTCGTAAAATACTAGTACCCAAAAACTTTTTCACTTTCTCGAATTTTAAAAAATTATTTTAATTTTTTCCAATCGCCCCCCCCCCATGTTTAAAACCTCATTTTACTGAAAATACATTAAAAAGTCTTTGCTCCACCACCATTCACTAAACATTTGGCTGATTTAAACTGAATTTACACACATTTTAATGTCAAAGTTCTACAATGGCGGACATTAATTTAATACATTTTTTAGTGTAAATATCAACTTTGTTAAATATTTAAACAAATAAATAATTGTTATATCACCCAATTTTATTTTTTATTCATTAATTTGAACATTTTTACTTTACGGGGAAAAATTCGTTTTAAAAAATATTAAATAGTTTTAATACTATAAATTTTTAAAAATTTCTTGTATATCTAAATAAATGGGTGAAAATGCGCTTTAGGTCCCCTACTCTGGCATCTTGGCGAAAGTGTGCTGTGGGTCCCGTACTTGGCGGGTTTTCATAAACGCTGTTGCCATGGTGATAATGGAATACGATTTTTAACGGTTTTAAACTAATTAGCAACCAATGAAAATGACCGATTTTTCAAACTGGAACTAATTAACGACCAATGAAAATGCTAAAAGAAAAAAACCAATTAATGAGCATGCGCGAAAAAAGGCAAATTATTTCCTTCGGAGGTTGCCATAAAGAGCTCATTAGATATAAAAACGTCCGGTTTACCACGCTTACCTCTTAAATTAATAACCTAATAATTACAACGAACCCCTATATAACGATTTTTTTTTTTTCTTTAAAAAAATATTGATTATTAACTATTTCTATAAAATATTATAATACATTAATTCCAACTTATTATCTTTTACTATAAAATTCGGCATTTTACAATTTTTATAATAAATTTCTCTTTTTTACGAATCCTCAAATAACGAACTTCAGTACAATAATATTTATTTAGTATTTTGATTGTATTTGTTACTTATACTTCTATATTTAAAAATATAATATTATTGTAATATTTAAACTTATAATTTATGATAATAAATAATAACCACTCAATACAGTAAACTTCATTATAACGAACAAACATTCAAAAAAAATTAAATATTTTAATACATATAAATTAAAAATTATTTTGTTATCTAACACTCATTAACGAATAAATTAACGTTAATTCAACAACATTTCATTATAACAAACACTATCAATAGCATTCCACTATAACAAAACAGCATCCCTAATAATGTCATCTACACAAAAGTATCAAAAAGACTGCAACTATTAACACCAAGGCGATCACTCTCTTCACCGGATTTTCATGATTTCCAAGAAAATGAAACCAGGACCGAACTTGATATGAATAACAATTGAATAGAAGAACTAAATACAACTACAACACCAAATGTGTTAACTCAACGAACGCCAACAAAAGAAACCAATGAAATCTTACATCCACAAGAACAATTAAAGAAACTAAGGAATATACTTCAATCTAAATCAGGTGAAAAATTCTACTTACCAAGAATCCTAAGAGACAAAGGCCTACAGATAATAGATGAACTCATGGACAAAAACCAACAAATTCATGGAAAATCTCAAAATTTAGAAACGACCGACAAAACATCTCAAATTGAAAAAGACTTATCAATTCTTAAAAATAATATTATTCCCGAACTAATAACAAAAATAGATAATTTAAACCACAACAATATCAACTGATAATAACCGAAATAGTGAAAAAACAAATTCAATATCTACAGAAAAACCACAACTTTATAGTGAAATTTTAAAACAAAACAATTCTCTAATAATCAAAAAAAAAGAACTCTCATCAATAAAATCTCTTCAAGAAATAAACACTAATATAAAACCTAAAGACATATATAATAGACCTACCTTCATGGAAATTAAGTGCAGAAATAAAGAAGATTGCACCAATCTAAGAAAAACACTACAAGAAATAAATGTCCAAGTTGAAGAAAAGAAACCTCAACTAACAAGAATCATAATACTAAACACTGCAGAAAAAAATAACTAAGGAAATCCTCATGAATACCATAAAAGAAGAATAAATAGCCGCGGTTGTGGTGTCTCGCGGGCGCCCTTGGGATCTCCTGGGTGTGTTCGTTGCTCTTAAATGGTGAAGAGGAGGTATAACCTGATAACCTTTGATAGAGAACAGGGCCTCCTTTCGCAACTGTTTCCTGTCTAGAGCAACCATTAACCTCCAACGCTGTAAATCTGCAACAATTCAACTTCTGCAAATTGCCTTGGATTAAAATTACAACTTCTTCATAATTCAAGAACCCTATCTGTCACATAATAAAATTAGGGGTTTCCCCCTCAGTTGGAAATCTACTGCTGCAATGAAAGCTAAGCACCAAGAGTTGCGATAATCATAAATCTACCCTTCAACCCACTAGTTCTTCTGCAAGAAAGAGATGTTGTTGCCATCTTATTAGAATCTATGGAAACCTCTATAGTCTTTGTTAGTCTTTATGCATGTCCAACTGAAGACCTCAACTCCAAACTTAACTTACATCTCGAGTTACTTAAAAATCATAGACATTTGCCAATTATTATTATCTGGGGTGACTTCAATGCGCATAACTACATTTGGGGATATCCATCAAATAACAACAGATGTATTCTAATGGAAAACTTTATCTCCCGGAATCACCTCTTTATTACCAATACAGATGATCACCCCCTACCTTCTCCGGTCCAAATGGAACAGGCTGGCCTGACCTGACTCTAACAAATCAACTAGCTTCAGATCTCGTCAGTCAATGGGAAGTTATGGAGGAAATTCCTTACTCGGATCACCTATACATAACCTTTACACTTACGCAGCAACTAACCCTCTACTAAAATAAGAGATTCAAATCACTAAATAACGAACGTAAATTTATTAATAACTGTAAATCACTAAATGCTCATCTTCTTTCTAAAATTAATCAATGCTCAACTGCAGCCAACCTAGACGGAACGCACCACTGAACTCATTAATATCACCACAACTGCAGCTCTCAAATCCTTCAAGCTTAGAAAACCAAGCAACACCAACACTCTCCACTGGTGGACACCAGCCTTGAGACAACAGAAGCAAAAAACCAAAGTATTAAGACGCAAATTTAAAACCCTGGACGATGCTGATGAACGTAAACTTGCGCTCACCCAATTCTAGAAAAAACTTAGCATTTATAAAAAAGCCATTATCAAAGCCAAGTTCGACTCATCGTCTAAATTCTGCACAAGCAATAAAAGTGAATTTGGAATCCTCCAAAAAATTGCAAGTGATAAAGTTTTCCACCCTACCAAATTCCAAGTTCTAAATTCAACCTCAGCTGACCAACAAAATATGCCATCACTTCTCAACTCCCTGCTGGATTTCAACTACCCCGTCGATACTCCACTCACTATTCCATCACATTCATTCACCCCATCAACCTCTGCATCCCAAGAACCACGATTTACTTCATCAGAACTCCTATGTATTATTAGTAAACTGGAAAACTCGAAAGCACCTGGATTAGACGGCATCGACTACGCCATGATTAAACACTCCACATAGCCAACTTCAAAATATTGCTAAATTTCTATAACAAATGCTTGCTCCTCCACTACTTTCCAACCCCATTAAAAATTGGTCTTCTTCGACAAAATACTAAAAAATCCTTAACATCTGTCTTCTTACCGTCCCATCTGTCTCCTACCGGCACTTGTCAAAGTCCTGGAGCACCTTTTACATGGTTGATTTAAATATCCTCTTCAAACAACCAACTTCCTACATCCTCATCAATATCGTTTCAGAAACTATTCTACAAACCATGCCTTTCATCATGTCATAGCTTCAATAGAACGCAACCGGTCCGAAAACAACTACATGGCAGTAATTGCTCTGGATATAGCCCAAGCATTCGACTCCATGAACTACGATGACCTACTCAAGGCCCTTACAAGTACAAACGCACCAAACAACATCTTGGAAACACTTATCAGCTTTCTACAAGACCGGAAACTCATTCCAACTTATGATGATGGCTCAATAGCCAAATTGCAAACTTGAGGCTGTCCTCAGGGCTCTGTGGAAGGCCCAATATTTTTTAATGTCTTCTACAACCAAATTCTAACCGCAATCTGGCCCTCAAACACAGAGATAATCGCCTTCGCTGATGACACATTGTTGATAGTGAAGGGACCAACTAAACAACAACTAAAGGATAATTGCAACAATTCCCCTTAACGCATTTCCAATCTTTGCTCCAATCTCAAACTTACCATCTCCATTCCCAAAACTGAAAACATGATTGTCAGCCATAGCAAACACAAGCTTAAATCTAATCCTAAAATTACCCTCAACACTCATAGTCTTAAACACACAAAAGCACTTAAATATATGGGCATTATTTTGGATCCTCAACTGTCCTTCCTTCCCCATATACGGCATCTAAAAAGTAAAGTCTACCCAATAGCACAGAGACTTAGATCAATGGTTGGCAAAACTTGGGGCCTTAGCCCAAAATTCCTGAAGTCTATATACATCTCTGTTGTCCAAAGCATCATCCCTTATGGAGCTTCAGACTGGGCACTCCCTATAACTGCCAGGAAGAAAAAACAACTGGACTCAATCCAAAGACACTTCCTTCTACTACAAACCAGAGCATTCTCCCCCACCTCTACAATAGCACTAACGGTCCTTTCTGGTTCACCACCAATTCACCTTCTAGCAGTAAAAGAAGCTATCAAGCACCTAATCATCCATCAATGCCAGGACCTAACAATTCCAGAGCTCTAACTAAAAGCTACCGATTTTGACCTTCCAGCCCCAGCAAACACTGTCCTTCCAAATAAATACCAACAGGGCATTAGAATTTTCAATCTCCCTAAAAATACAATTAATGTTTATTCCCACCAAACTCTAACACCTACAACCACTGAACTTTTTACAGACGGTTCAAAGATGGAAAATGGCAATACTGGAGCAGCAGTTTTAACCCTGCAAAATAATCCCCGTCACCAAACACCTCTTCAAATTGCCGGATCACTGCAGTGTCTTCCTAACAGAATCATTGGCCCTACAAGAAGCAATTAATTTGGCAATACTAAATAATTCAAACTCAACTATATGGTCAGATAGCATGTCTGCCCTTTATGCAATTAAAAATCCAAACCCTATATCTATACAAATCCAAAATATTCAAAAAACTACATCAACTTCAAACAAACAAATTTATCCAACTATGCTGGATTAGGGGTCACACAGGAAATATTGGCAACGAATTGGTTGATAAATATGCCAAAGAAGCTGCACAACAAGACAATTCATGTTCAATAAACCTACTCAAATCAAAATCATTTTTAAACTCACTCCTAAATAAATTCATACAATGTAACTGGCAAACCATCTGGAATGATGACTCTCGATGTAGACTCACGCATGAAATCTTTCCAATTGTTTCCACAACTAGATACTCCGGTAATCCCCTACTCAACTACATAATTACAGGTCACCCTGCCTATTACTTCAAAATTAACAAAAGTTTAACATCAACATGCATTTGTAATAAAGAAGGTTCACCAATACACTACTTAACTTCATGTCCAATAACTTCCAAATTCCACATTCAAAAATCCAATCAACAAACCAATCTTAACTTCATAAAATTCTGCCTCATTCAAAAAACCATTTTTTATTGGAAGTGCCTCTAAAAATCTTTGCTCCGCAACCAATTTTGTATCATTGGCCCAATTCTTACTAAAGTTATAGTCATTTATAATTTTATTTGTATCAATGGCGGAAACTTTTTTGGTGTAATTTAACAAATAAATATTGACTTTGGTAATTATTTTCCCTATCGTAAACTCTTTATTTCATCCCAATATCATTTTTTTATCATAAATTTGCACATTTTTTAACAGAGGTTCAAAGGTCAAATATAAATAGAATGTATATTTTTTATTCTAAAAATTTTTAAAAAATTGTTATATGCATGAATAAATGTAAGCGTTAATTTCGCCATTAATATCAAAACATTCTACAGATTAAATCCATTACTTATTCTACTTAAGCCAACAATAATTATTCATATTAATCAATTAGTCATTCTTATAATCTTGGCCAACTATAAAAATAAACTCTATTGAATAGTATTCCACGATAGATTGTCCTTTTAGCCTTTTAAAACAGTTTTAAGGCCTTTTCTTGACCATTCCGTCGTTTAACATTTACTACTTTTTATCGTAAAATCTTATTATAACACTTATTTTAATATCCCGCTATAACGAACCTCTATAAATCGTTATTTCAGTTAACATTGTGAAATAAACATAATTATCAAGCAAAAATTGTTTCTAATTTTATTATCTTATATTATTTAAATTGTTATTCTCTTCAGTTAATAAATAATAAACCCCCAATAACGAACCTCTTTATTCATATGTTTTATATTCATATGTTTTAGACATAACTCCTTATCCAACATTATCAATTATAGGGGGAAAATAAATTATACTTCTGTATAAGACTTAAATTAATATACAATAAACTATCTTATATTCTCCATATAACGAATTTCAATACAACGAACTATATGTAATTTCTAGATCTTTCACTATTATTATTATATTTACTCATTTTCATTCCTAATCTGCTTCCTATTGGAGGTTTTTAATGAACTTTCGATGTAACGAACACTTTTATTCTTCAAATTAATATCATAGCTTTAAATCATAACTAAATATGGCAACTTCACAAAAATCTCAAAAACGTACACTATATTCAACACTTAGTTCTTATTTCACGCATCGATGATTTTAAATTAGTTACATAATTTTAATCTATTGGAATTTTTAAAGAATTTTCATTGAAAATATCCGATGGTAGACGTAAAGTTGTTCCATAGACAAGTTCTGCGCTTGTAGCATTCATGTCCTCTTTCAACAATGTGCGTATTCCCAAAAGAACAATTGGTAGAATTTCAGTCCATTTAGACGTGTCGTGGCCCAATATTGCACTTTTTAAATGACGGTGGAAACGTTCGATTATCCCATTAGAACTTGGGTGATAGATTGTGCTATGAATTCTATTAACACCGAGGGTATTTGGGAGCTCTTGAAAAAGGTTCGATTCGAAATTTCTGCCCTGATCGGTAGTTATGGCGATAGGACAACCGAAACTGGAAATCCATCCGTCCACAAGTGATTTGGATGTGCTTATGGCAGTTGTATCTTTCGTTGGTATGACTTCTGGCCATCAGGTAAATCGATCCATTATTGTCATAAAACATTGAAAATCATTAGAAATGGGAAGAGGACCAATAAAATACATATGGATATGAGAAAATCTTGCATCCGGTTGTGAAAAGCTGCCTATTGGAGCTTTAGTATGCTTAAAAAATTTGGATTTTAAGCATTTTTCACAGGATCGAACTTTGTTTTTGATATCTACTTTCATATTTGTCCAAACAAATCGTTGTGTTATTAAATTTGTAGTTGAGTGTATACCCG
>JAPDSC010004468.1:8238-20163 GCA_026290005.1 Latrodectus geometricus | reverse complement strand
ATGAAATATGGTAAAACTAAACACGTGACCCTTCAAATAACAGAATCAACGTCATACTGTTATAAGTTACAAGAAAACCAATGAAAGGCTCCTAAATGAGTCATGTGATTAACTGCATAACAGAATTCTGCAAAAACTGTTATCAGTTGCCAGTGAACCAATAAGAGCTCTCATATTGATCACGTGACAAAAACTGTTATTTTATAACGGTTTTTATAACATGTTATTTTTATAGAACATAACGATGATAACTAGTTATTAGAAAATAACTGGTTTAGCCATCCCTAGTTGGAAGTGTATCTATCACTGAAAACAAGTCTTGCATATTATTGGTTGGAGTTACTTTAGTGGGCGGAGTTAAAGATTTTTCATCAGGAGAGACTTAATGGGATGGGGGTGTACGGAGCTCCAAATCCGAAGGGATTCTATTCTGGGAGTACTATCTTGTTTGTACACGATTTTATTAGGTTTACTAGACAAGTTTATTGTCTATATTATGTGTTTTAATTTGTTATAAAAGAGGTCCACGGCCAAAAGCTGCACACCTCAATACCCACTAAGACCAAAGAAGTTCAATCTCCAGTGGGATAAATGTTCCTGAAAAACTAAACAAATGATTAATAAATCTGAAATAGCAAGAATTTATTAGTCATGGTTTATTTTATACCTGAATAGATAGGAGGAAGGAAAGAGAAGTGAAAAACAAAGAAAGCAAAAAATATTAATTTAATAAAAAATAAAATTTAGATAATATTATTTAAAAAATTGAATTACAACCTGATGTTCGTGTTGTTGTCCGACTCGCCTCGCTTTTGATTGTGTTTTGTCATCCTAGGTGTTGGGTTTTAATCTGAGTACTGTCCGTGGTCTGTTTCTATTTGCCGCGTTAAGAGTAGAGCGGAATCTTTGCTATTTCATCATTTTCTGTGTCCGGTTGATTACTGTAAAACTTTAAGCTTATCTGGAAAAGATTATTAATACATAGGTCACGCATGATAGCTTCATTTCTGAAGTACCATGATGACTTGGAAATTAACCTGAGTGTTTTATTTTGAAGTATTTGGAGCTTTTTAAGATGACTGTCAGCTGCGCCTCCAAAGATTTGGCATGCATAGCTGACCACTGGACGCAACATTGATCTGTAAATTAGTAATTTATTTTTTAGATTAAGTTCTGATTTGTAGCCTAACATTGGAAATAATACTGCTTTTGCTGACCTATATTTTTTAATGATTTTATTGAAATGAAATTTGTATGTTAGTCTTTTGTCTAAGGTTAGACCTAAATATTCTACTTCGTTGGACCATGGTACGTTTTGATTATTAATTTTAATGTTATTGTCCGGTATTTTGTTGCTTTTAGGGAAGACTATTGCTTGTGTTTTTACTACGTTAAATTCGATTTTCCACGCGTTAAACCATGTGCTAAGTTCTATTAAATGTTCCTTAAGAGTTTTAATTATTATTACCTTCCTTTTATTTTTAGTTAAAATCGCTGTGTCATCAGCAAATAATGCTAAAGTCCTGTTTGCTTGTTTCTGGATATCGTTAATGTATAATAAAAATTGTAATGGTCCAAGTTTGCTGCCCTGCGGAACTCCGTTAAAAATATTCCTAACTTCAGAGATGGTTTCTTTATATCTAACCTGGAATTATCTGTTATTTAAGTAGCTTTGTATTAATTTAACTAGATTTCCTGGGAGTCTTAAGAAAATTAGCTTATAAATTAAACCGTTAATCCAAACTTTATCGAATACTTTCGCGATATCTAATAAGACAGCACCTATGTGTTCCTTATGTTTAAAACCTTCGTGCATGTTTTCCGTAATTCTTAGAAGCTGGTGTACTGTGGAGAACTTGTGTTGAAATCAGGTTTAAATATTTTATTAACATTACAAAATTTTCTAATCCTGTCTAATATTATATTCCTCAGCAATTTTGCTTAATGAGGATAGAAGGCTTATCGGTCTGTAACTATCTGTTTTATTTAAGTTTTTACCCGGTTTTGGTATTGGCCTAACTTCTGCAAATTTCCAATTAACTGGAAAGTTTTAAATTTAGCGTTGCACTTATCATAAAGGCTGATAAATTTTAATGTTAGATTTTTAACCATATTATTGTTTACGCTGTCTTTGCCTTTTTTAATTGAATCGATTACTTGTTGGGAAGTACTGTTTCTGTGTTTTCTTCGCAGTTATTTATATTAAAATTTTTTACTATTTCATCTACCCCAGTGTTAATTAGATTATTTCCTTTATGTTATTTTGGAATCGGTTTTCTAAGCTGTTGGCTATGACCTCAACTTAATCGTTCTCAGAGTATGCAATTTTGTTGTTTTAATTATCATCGAGTGGTTAGATATATATTAGTTTTCTTTTAAATTTACGGGCTGCTTGCCAAAGGGAGCCTTCTTGAGGGCTTAAACTTTCTAAATAACTATTCCATTTATTTTGATTATATTCATAAAGTTTTTTTTCAAATTTTACTGTTTAGTTTGTCAAATTTAGTTTTATCCGGGGGAATACTTGTCTTCTGCCACGTTTTTCTTGCTTTTTTCCTATCTTTCATTAGAAGTTTTATGATTTTTGGTACATCGTTTAAGTTTTCGTTTTTACTTTATATTGATGCCTCCGCTTGCGCTTCTTTAATTTTATCTGTTATTTCTTCAACTCTATTCTCGAAATCCGCGATGTTATTTATTTTTGAGAAATTTCAGTTTTTATTATTTAAGTTATCTTGATATCTTTCCCAGTTCGTTTTTAATTTAGGATTAGGTAAGTTTAAATCAAAACAAATCATTAGCGGCTTATGGTCGGATGAAAGGTGCTCTAAAGATTCTGTAGTAAAATTAAAATTTATGTCACTGGCTATTACAAAATCTATTATGTTGGCTGATGTATTTGAAAATCTGGTTGGTGTATCGTGCGCGATTACTTGTAGTTTAATTTTCTCAACAAAGTTAACAAGGTGCTTTCCATTTCTGTTGGCTTTGGGACAGTCGCAGTGTCTGTGTTTACAGTTAAAATCTCCTGCGAGTATTATTTCGTTATTTAACTTTAATATATTTTCTATGTCTATTATAAACATTGTGTCTGCTTTCGGTTGAACGTAAATAGAACCTACTATGATCTTTAAGTTATCCCTGATATATATCTCTACTATTGGGTTGTTCGGAAAGTCATTTCGTTTTTCCTCAACCTGAATCAGGTTTTTCAAGAAAAAACCAACCATTTTACGGGTATAAAATCATGCTACGACCAGAAACATTGTAAAAGGTACTGGATTGGAAATGACAATATACAACTCAATAAAATATTTATTCCCTATATGTTTTTCATTTACATATAAAACGAAATAACTTTCCGAACAACCCAATAGTTTTAAATCAATTTGCCTGAGTGGGGGGTTCAATTTTTTATTTTTTTTTATTTTATGGGGAATGTGGTTTTCAATGTAAATTCCAGTGCCTCCGTGTGTTGATCCTGCTCTGGGTAAACAAATAAAAATTTATTTACTATTATTATTTTTATATTTAAAAAGTAATATATAAAAATAAATAAATAAAAATCAATAAATAAATAAAAATTTATTAACTTATTTATTTTTATATATTATTTTTTTATATATATAAAAATTTTTTTGTTTTTTTTTATATTTTATTATATCTTATAAAATATATAAATAAAATATAGATATTTTAACTCACACTTTTGCTGAAGTTTGTAACCAGATGACGTTTTGGACAGAATCTAATCAATGAGCGGGGGCGATATCTATTGAGAGTGTCATGTGCGTCATAAGACGGAAATTTAATAATAGTTGGGTTGCTTGTAAGGTTAGTTTTTCTATAAAAGTTGTGCATAGTTTTTGCGTTGAATTCTTTTAAAGTGGGTAATTTCAATTCTTGTCTTATTTTGTTATTCCTGTAGTACCAGAGTATTTGGGTTATTTGTCTTATAATTTTATTTTGTAAAATTTCCATTTAGCTACTTCAGTATCATGGGTGTATCCTCACAGTGGGCATGCATACGAGATGAGCGGCTGAAGAAACGCTTTGTAAATGAGCAGTTTGTTGTCAAGGGATAATTCAGATTCCTTTTTTTAGAAGGGGGTAAAAAGTAACAGTTTGCTGTTTGAAATTTTGAATTTATTTGTAATATGTTTAAGGTAAGGTTTCCACGTCATCTTTCTATCATAGATGACTCCCAGATATTTGCAAGTATTAGACCAGGGATAATATATTGTTGTAAGTACTTACATTTTGCTCAAGGGGAATATATTTTCTTGTGAATATTATTGCCACACTTTTATCAGTATTAGTTTTTATTTTGCAACTTTTTAACCAGCTTTCAAGCTTTATTAGATGCATGTTAAGTGCAGCGATAAGGTAAAGTTAGGTGTAAAACTTATCAGAAAAATGTGAGTCAGTTAACATCGAATTCGTTAGTAGATATCTTACAAAACCTAAATGACCTTAATATGGTATTAATCGAAAAGTAAAAATTAATTTAATTTCTCGTAAAATATAATAATACTTTTAGCTCTAATTTTTCCAAAGTTGTCGCCAATACAAATTAACACTGTAAAATTATATTTTAAATGTAACTTAGATATTGTTAATAATATACATAATAATGAAACCATATATATAACTTTTAAGATAATTTTACTGTGAATAAAAAAATTCATTAAAATTGAATATGAAAAGTTATTTTAAATGAAAGTTGTTCATTTACTATTAAGTAGAAAAATAAAAACAAAACAATATCGTATACAATATTAAGACACATACTTGAGATTGTTTATACTTATCTTTAATAATTTTTTGTTTAAATAAGACTAAAAATCAAAAAACTTTATTCTTGTTTAAGAAAAAAATTTTACTATTAAAACGCGATATTTAAATTTCTATTCGCTGATAATATTATTAATACTGCTCAAGCGGTTGTAATTATTTTAGTATTTTCCAAGAAGTGTGAAAGTAATTCATAAATCATATTTAATCATTTATTTTTAATTTTCTTGCCTTTTGCTTATACTAATACATTTAGCTAATATTTTGTGAATTTATTAATTTGCAATTGTATTGATCTTTACATTTACTGCCGCTTTGGTCTTTAATTCAACTGTTACCAAGTTCAATTCCCATTCATGCATACACTAGCTTGGGATCTTCTTTAAATTCTAGGTCCTTATCATATGAGTAAATTTGGCAAGTAAACAAAATTTGTATTTATTTATTTTCCAAAAATATATATGCTTATTTTTTGAAAATAAAATTCATATTTATTTATTCCTAAAACTGCCGGAATTTGAAAATCGTTTAAAAAATGCAAAATTGTAATTAGTTTATTACGTTCTGTTTTTATTTGCCTTTTCCGGCCGGTGTAATCTTTAATATAAGGTCCTCTTCAATTGCATCTAATCTTGTATTTCTAATTTTCTTCGGTATATTGATATTACGTTTTAGTTAATTTCAAATTCAAACTCGATTGCTATTAAATCAAGGCCAATTATTTACTGTCTGGCTTCGGAATGAGAGCTTCTAGCTTCGGAATTATTTTAAATTGGAAACGATGCATAGAAATTAAGCGTTAAGAAATTAGGGAGATCTTTAATGGTAATCTCAAGAAATAATAAAAATACCGAATTTCATTATGAATTTCCAATTCAGAATTATTTTCCTTTAAACGCAGGTTTTTAAAACATGTCTTTAAAAGGGATAGATATTTAAATGAAATCTAACTGTGCTTATATCGAATCGGTTTAACTAATTTGATATAAGCACAGTTAGACTAGTTCCATTTTGCAACAAATTTCCTATTTCATTCAGCTAGAATTTCAGAAGAAAATATTCTCTTAGATAGGGAAAATACCCCTCTTTTTGGCAGAAATGGTGTGTTCCAGCTGCATTTTATCTTTATTTTACTTGGAGGGGTGAACAGTTACAAGGTCAAGATAAAAGGGTAGTCCGTAGAGGTCACCTTCCTGCAACAGGGGAGTTTAGACTAAATTCCTTTGAACAATCGGAGTGTCCAAGATGGGGACGGAAATAGATGTAGAAAGGGGGTATTAAATGGTGCTTTTTCATGTTAAACCCTCAATTTTATACATCTCATTTGGCGAAATTTTGGTCAGAGCATTATATTTTTTACAATACTATTATTTATGAGCCTAAAACTAAATAAAAGTTCATAAACGTGTAAAAATTTTAAAAAATAAAAATAGTTAATTTTTCGGCATTAACTAAAAAATTATTTTTGATATAATAATTTTTAAAACTGTTTGAACTCACAGTAGTTTTTATATGTTGTAGAGCTCTAAAAATATTTTATTTTTGTGCCAATTAAAGATAAATTCGAAATGCTTTTTTACCTTTCCTATCTTTTAATTGTTAATCTTTTACTGATTTCATAATTATTTTCTGTTAATCAACAGCTCAGAATTATTATAAAGACATGAAATTAGATTAGTTGATATTAAGATTGAAAGCGAATATTTTTAATGGAAGAACGTAATTAAATTCTCCATTTATAATTCATGAAAATTATTCTTTTGCAGATTAAAATCTGAACTTGAAACTACATGCAATAAAAAAATATAAAACAATACCCCAAATTTTGATCATTTAGTTCAACTCTATTGTTTTAACAGAATGATTCAATACATTCTTTTTTATTTTACCTATAATAACAAATAAATTATAAAATTCTTATAATATGAGAAATAACTTTTCGAATATTAAGAGTTTAATTTATTTTAAAAAAAAAAAAAAAAAAAAAAAAAAAAAAAAAAAAAAAAGTGGTAGTGTTTACGGAAAAATTTTAATCAAATAACAAAGAATATTAATTTTTTTCGAGTGAAAAGATTTATATGATTATGTTTAGCAACCATCCTCCATTACATAGAACAATTCCAGTTTCTTCATCAGGGGAAATGGTGGAATGTTGTTACAACGAATACCAGTTCAGTTTGTATTATACATTATTTAATTTAAATTTTTTACAAAATGAATGTTACTAAATCACTTTTTATTCTGGACACTTATGATATATTCTATCTTTAAAATTAAATTAAATTATTATTTAATACAATAATTTGATAAAAATAGAAGTAAGGTATCAAATAAGTGGCTCAGAGTTATTACTATTAATATTATTAAAAGAATAATCTGCAAATGAAATTAATGTTGATAAAAGTTTTTTTTATTCAAGTATCGAAGGGAAAATTTTAATGTTATTCTAGTTTTAAACTGAAGTTTGAATAAAAAAAAATTCATACTACATTAATTTGAATTGAAAATAAAGACAACTTGAATTTATCTAAACAAAAGTTAGTAAATAAATTAAGAATTCTAATAAAAGGTAAAAAAAAAAAATTTTAATTAAATAGTTCATCTGCTTAAATATTAGGTTGGGGAAAAAGAAATCCATTATTTTTACGTGAACTTTTTGTAACTTCTTTCAGATTCGCTTTGTAAAAAGGTTTAAAATAGTTTTCATGTAGATTTTTAGGTCTTGTGCGAAGTTACGACTGCTGACATGCTGTCAAATTTGATAATTTTTGATATTTTATAGACGTTCTCGACGATGTTGTATCCATGCGAGGTGCATCTTTAGCATCCAAATACCCAAACGGTATCGACGAAACCAAAATTGTTCGTAACTGGTTGTTACAGTCATATATAGGACGATAAACACCTTTCACAATTTTAGCCACCTGGTTAGCATTTTCGCCATTATAAAAGAAAAACGAAAATGTATCGAATTTTCTGATTGTTGTCTTCCATTTTTAAAACCTTGTACTCGTAACTGAATTAATCAAACAAAAAACCGCAAGAGAATATTTTAGTGTCAAATGTCACCTTTCCAATGAGCATAAATTTGAAATTGTTTGATAGATACCTCACGAGATAGCGTTCACTACAGACGTCTACCGAAAAAGTAATGGATAACTTTTTCCCCAACCTAATATTATTTAGCATCAGGACTAGCATTTCAGCCCGTCAAGGCCTGGGTTTCCTCAGAAGATTTTCCCATTCTGTCTTCTCCCAGAAATTGATTTCCAGTTCTTTATTTTTAGGATGACAAAATCCTTGACAACTCAGGCTTTTCATCTCTTTTTTGGGCCTTCCTCATGGCGTTAAAAAATCCCAATGATGTTCGTTCTGGACACATTCTTACTACTTACCCATCTTTTCTGCTTAATTTTATGGACTTTATAATATCATCATCATTAAAAATAGAATATATTTCAAAATTATATTTTTTTTCTCTAAACCTTACTATCAAGAACAGTGTCAAATATTGTTCGCAGGACCTTTTTTTCGAATGTCGTAAAGATTTTCTCTTCTTTTCTTGTTAAAGTTCATGCTTTTGAGGCATAGGTCAAAACTGACTTGATTAATACGTTATACAGCAGGATCTTTGTCTTTCTTTTTATTAAGTGTGAGATTTCAGTATAGATCTTAAGCCGGAGAAACTGCGACTGGCTACGATAATTCTTCTGATTTCAAGATTTATGTCATTTTGGTTGAAGTTATTCAGCATAAGTGTTTAAATTACTGCGTACAAATATTCTTTTAAGCCCAGTAATTATTTCCAGTCCAAAAAAATAATTTTGTTGAAAAATCCTCAATAAATTATCTAAGTTTGGTATTGTTTCATTCAGATGTATGCTTTTATGAGAATTATTTTTCAAAAATATTTTATGTTTCAGTTTTCTATTGATGCAACTTAAAAATTCTGCTTTATATTAGGTTGGGGAAAAAGAAATCCATTATTTTTACGTGAACTTTTTGTAACTTCTTTCAGATTCGCTTTGTAAAAAGGTTCAAAACAGTTTTCATGTAGATTTTTAGGTCTTGTGCGAAGCTACTACTGCTGACATGCTGTCAAGTTTGATAATTTTTGATATTTGATAGACATTCTCGACGATGATGTACCCATGCGAGGTGCATCTTTAGCATCCAAATACCCAAACGGAATCGACGAAACCAAAATTGTGCGTAACTGGTTGTTACAGTCATATATAGGACGATAAACACCTTTCACAATTTTAGCCACCTGGTTAGCATTTTCGCCATTATAAAAAAAAAAAAAAAAAACTAAAATGTATCGAATTTTCTGTTTGTTGTCTTTTATTTTTAAAACCTTGTACTCATAGCTGAATTAATCAAACAAAAAACCGCAAGAGAATATTTTAGTGTCAAATGCCACCTTTCCAATTAGCATAAATTTGAAATTGTTTGATAGATACCTCACGGATAGCGATCACTACAGACGTCTACGGAAAAAATAATGGATAACTCTTTCCCCAACCTAATATAAGTGCTATTAATATGAATTTTACTCCAAGCAATCTCAAGCAAAAAAATTAAAAAAAATATATAATTTTTAAAAAAATGCCGAGTTTACTTTATTCTAATTTATATGAAATAAAAATTTTTAAAAAAAATATATAATGGAAATAAGAACTATATATTTTAATATAAAATAATTCTAGCTTTCTTTTTTATGTATCACAAAATTCATAAAAGTAATCTTGTGAAAAAAATTATTTTACAAATACGAAGTTTTTAAATTAAATTTGCATGCTTTTACATTTCTCTATTACAAATAAATTCCGAGTTTCAAGAATTAGTGAATAAGATGTAAGAGTACTTCGATTCTTGGAAAATAGAAAATAAAAACTTATTCTTGGAAAAGAGTGTAGCTTGGGGAAACAAATATTTCTCTTGGTATGGATTCTGCATTTCTAACCAAGCTTTACCTCCCCCCCAACCCTTGATAGGGGACCTGTGGCAGTACCGTCTAATAGTAAGTAGAGGGTGATGCCAGTGGTCATGTATCATAGAACAAAATCTCTGCCTGGATTTTCTACGGTTCGAGGCAACACCCCCTAGAAATACAGTAGTAAAGTATTCTAGTGGGTATTGTTCAAGGACGAAGGGTTCGGTTTTCTTTGACCTTCAAAACTATCTTTTAACCTTGAGTCTAGTGTCATCCTTTCAAGAAACTGCTCTTATTACACAGCGGGCCGAGAAGAAATTTTCTAACCCCCTATAAGATTAGAAACTTAAGATTAGATTAATCTTTTTCACTGTTTCAAGATTGTTATCCAGCGCTAGGTCTGCCGTAATTTTGGAGAAAATGTAATAGAATTGATCATAAATATCATATTTATTGTTAAGCAATGGAAATTTTTTTCTAGTCATCAAATTAGAAATGTTACAAAACTTTTCACATGTATACATTTGTGTGTGTGGAACAAATTTAGTCCCCTTTGTAAACTGATACGTCATATATTAATTTATTAATAATAATTTTCTGAAATTATTATTTTGAATAATTGCATGCTAAATTTCATTGATTTATTTGATTCTTAGACATCAAAATACATATTTGAAACATCATATTTTTTTTAAAGAAACGAAACATTACTGGTAACAAAGAAAATGATAAGCAATAATCTAATTGAATATTTCGAAAACATTTCTAAAGACAACGTGCCGGATATTAAAAAAATTTTATAAAGATATTTTAACAAATATTTTTTGCTTATAAGCGAGTACATTTAAAATACTGAAGATATATTTGAAAAAGCTTAAAAATAATCAGTATGTTAACAACATTAATGATTTTTGTCTTCTTTCGTTTTAAATATTTAGATTTATAAGTAATTTCTATATTCAATGGATACAATATGCTCTTTTACCTTTTTCGTTTGAGTAAAAAACTTAAAAATGGAATATTTCTTCGGTGTTTTTATGTGACAAGGTATCAAACGTTTTATACTACAAATGTTGCAAGATCCATCTTGAGTTGAACTCATTTCTACTTTGATGTGTAGTATTTAAGCTAATTGTTTATAAAGTTGTTTTTTTTTTTTTTTTTTTTTGTCATGCAATCAATAGCAATATTTTCTTCATTTTGCAATGAGTGAGATCTTTAAAATTTTTTATTCAAAAGGTACATTCTAAAATTTATTCAGAAAATATTTCTATAAAATTCTTATTTGGAAAAAAGAAAACATTAACGTAATACTAAACATAAATTCCTATCCTTAGCGTTTTAACTTTTATTAAATAATGCTTGTTAAATTATCTTTAAAAACAAAAATCGTGATTATTTTAGTTTTGTTAAATTAAAACTGTTAATTTAGACTGCGTAGAAGATAATAATAAACAATAGGATTACCTTGAAATATCCACAGTATCTCACTTTATGGTTGGAAATACTTTTCTCTCTTTTCATTTCTACTCTCCTGTTCTTGTTGTGGGATTAAAAAAGTAATATATATATATATATATATATATATATATATATATATATATATATATATATATATATATATATATATATATAGGTTTTCCTTTCAATTAGTTGTCCTAGAATATTTCCATACTCGAAATAGGCCTCATTTAAATGTCATAAAGAAGAAACAAAGAAAGTTGTGTTGCATCTATTCCAACATACGTGTAAAAAGAAAGGAATTTTTTCTTACCTAATTTCCATAATCTGTCATATTTTTCATCGAGTTTGGGCTTTGGAATGGATTGCCTGCGTGAAATGTGAAATTCTTAACACATTAAGAAATCCATCAAGGGACAAAATTTTCCTAAAAACAGGAGTTTTAATCAACTCATCTGTCGACTATTATCTTATTCTTTATTATTATCTTGATCTATAATGACTCATTAAAAGAATAAGTTATAAGAATTCCTTTAATTCGGTCCATCAGTATTAGCTCATTTTGACTATGTTTTCTTTATTACTTCTTGGATGTAATTCTAAGGCTCGTGAAATATACCTAATTGCATCATCTGAATGAAGTATAAAATATCTTCTGGAAAAAAAATGTTCATGTTCTGCAATTAAACCATTTATCGTTTCGGAAATACTTTATATATATATATATATATATA
>JAPDSC010004460.1:0-12938 GCA_026290005.1 Latrodectus geometricus | reverse complement strand
ACAAGAATTTTCGAAATGCTTTGTGAAGAAATGGGTTCAGAACATAAGTCTTTATTATTTTATACTGAAGTACGTTGGTTATCCAGAGGAAAAGTGTTGGCTAGATTGTTTGAACTTCACTGTGAAGTGCATCAGTTTTTACTAAATCAAAATATGCCCGAACTCGGCCAGTACTTCGAAGATAACAGTTGGATCGCCAAACTTGCATATATGTATCACATTAATTACCCTTTTTGCCTATTTTTTTGTATTATTGTAGTTTTGTAATTAATTATATATGTTATGTACATATAATACCGTAAATATGTAAAATAAAACGTATTAAAATATTAATTAATGTATTATTTTCTTATGTGTATACGTGTTGTTTTATTATATTTATACCTATTAAATTTGGTGTACCGTGAAAACCAGAAAAAGCTTTTGGTGTGCCACGAATAAAAAAACGTTGCGGAGCACTGCTCTAGACAATACCTTTTCTCACCTCGAATATTAACAAAATTTGACCTTAGAATTGCTATTCATACCATCAGAAGTATGAATGATCATTAAAAAGACCCAGAAATCAATGAACATCTGATTATAAATTTAAATTAAAATTGAATTCTTTCTCTTGTCTCCGTCCGGATAAAATTGAAATATCAACATTGCGAAAATGAAACAATAACGAAAAGTATGCATAAAGTATTAGTTTCGATTGTTTTGGAAATTTTAAGTTTACACTCTTTGTCGACCGCCTATTCATGAAAAATGTTGTTTTTGTTCAGCAATTTCCATTATTTTCAAATCATCTTATTACTTTTATAAAATATAGATTCAACAATAACCTTAAGCTTTTTATTCTTTGTAACCAACTGGAAAAGGAGAAGGAATAAAGCTATGAATTGAATGATAAAATGGGTTATATTTACTATATTTTTCTAATTTTTACATGCATAAAGTTTCTAGTAATATGTAAGTCTGCATCTTTTGTTGACATTGTTAAAGGAACTCTCATTTATGAAAGAACCTACACATATCTGCGATTATTTAACTTGAAATAGATTATCGAATATCTTGGAATCAACTTCTGTTTTAAACCGTCATGATTTTTTTAATATCTTTGTAACCATCACATTATGTGACAGATTAATTCACTTCCTTGTTAAAAACTTATTGATACACAATTAAAGAATATTTTTTTGCTAAATTTAACACAAAAGATTGTTATAATCCAGTTAATATTTACATTAAAATAAAATTAAAGCTCAATATATGATATTTCTAAATTAAAATCAAAGATATAATTATCCTTTAACAAATTATCTATTTTCCTAGAGTCATCGATTTCACAAATAGTTCTCAATAGAAAAATGTCTTTTTTATCAATTTGTCAGATAATGCCTTTACAGAAATCGGATAAAAAAAAAGTACTTATCTACGTAAAGGTTTATATTTTAGTTTCTAGGAGGATTTATATTTTTATTCTACTTCATAGCTCTTTTTCTTATTTCTTCCTTTCAAGATTTCTAACAAGAGGTGCTAAAATGTCCAAGGTGATAGGACTGAATTTTTTATTACTGGCTAACTTAAGAAAAGTTATAAAGAGAGCTCCGTCTTTTGATACAAGAAATTTTTTTATTACTTTAATTTTTATTTCAACTTTA
This sequence comes from Latrodectus geometricus, assembly GCA_026290005.1. NCBI lineage: Eukaryota > Metazoa > Arthropoda > Arachnida > Araneae > Theridiidae > Latrodectus > Latrodectus geometricus. The sequence continues at coordinate 11,292 of JAPDSC010004460.1, read as the reverse complement.
AGTCATATTTAGTTTGATGAGACATACCTAGCATTATACAGAAAATTTTTGCATTTATTAAATTTTGTAAATGTTCAAGAAGATTTCGAAATAAAATTTAGAATCTTTATTTTTTCATCGATGACTAAAAGATTTAGTAATACAAAAATTCTCTAAGCTTATTTTCTTGCTTGCAATTTTTGTTGCGCTTTTGTCTATAATTTTCTATTCATTATATTTTATCCGTAATTTTTATCAGTTTTTCAGTGTACTTCATTATTTTTTACTTTAGTAGAGTAACTTCTTTAGTTTAAATTTTCGACAATGTTAAATTTTGACTCGACAAGGTTGATTGGTTTTTACAAATCAACGTGATCTAAATCATGATCGAAGTAGATAAACCAAAGAATTTGCGAAAGTTAAAATATTTTCTTCATTGCTTTCTTGTAGGCAATAAAGCATTTTTGATAAACGGCTTTATATGGTTTATTTATTAACTCCATTCACATTGCTCATGCTTTCTGTATACTTTTAGTATTAAAAAATATTCAGTATTAACCCCTTGCCTGCCGCGGGCGTATATATACGCCACGCTAAGCCGATGCGTTAACTGCCCAGGGCGTATATATACGGCTTTCGGAAATACGCTTTTCTGCAATATTCTGCTATTAGTAAAGCTTTACCCATGGCTTTGGAATGTAATAGAATGTCCTTGACATTGTTTAAAATATCTGTTGTAATGATGTTACTTCTATTTCAAGCGTGCCTCTTCTTTTCCACCGATACACCGCATAACTGCGATCGCCTGTATGAAAACGGTGTCTCTGGGGAGCGAATCTCGTAAGTTTTCCTTGGCAGTTAAGGGGTTAAAGAGAGTCTAAAAATTAAGTGCAAAATCTTCTGTTGCTAATGACTTTTGGCGACGCCAAGCCCGCCCGTCACAGAGACTAGGTGAATGAAGTCAGAGAGGGAGCGTCTTCAGTTTTTTTTTAATAGAGTACCCTCATTCGAAAGTGGAAGTACGACTTTTGGCTCATAGATGACACCACCACCTGAAACTTCCAATTTAGAGTTTGAAACCAGTGAAGGTCAAAGCCTGCCTCCAACCACCCCCAGAGGTATTAATCTGTTATGGGAATATGGAGGACATTGCGACCCGACGGATTTAACATGCCCCAGTCGCCATTAGTGAACACGACGGATCTTCGCCTAAGCCGGGATTCGAACTCACCACCTTTTGGTAACGAGAACGACGCCCTAACCAACCAGGCCACCGCGGCCATTCAAAATCTTCTAATTGCATAAAGCAATAACAAAATTCATTATTTTCTGGTCTTACTTTGTTGACTGAATTTTTAAGTAACGCTTTAAGTAAAGGAAACTTTTCCTTTACTTAAAGCGTTACTTTTTTTGACATGAGATAATTTTGGGGAATCGAAATATCTGCTTTATACGTTACTTAATTCAATTTTCTATCGATTAAATGTTTAAATTCCTGATCAAAAGTTTCAACAAGTATCACTAACAAATACTAATTAAATCCTTATACTTAGGCAATCTCGTATTTTAATATTTTCATTATTATTTTTCTAATAGTTTTTTACTATGAAGTCTAAAAGATTTAATTTTGACTGTAATTTTAAATCAATATTATATTCTATTAAAATAATCGTTCCATTAGAGAAGTTATTTGCTTATGCAAAATATTAGCAGTACTTAATTAAAATATTTAACGTATTCTTAAGTTGATATTTAGTTTAAAGCGTAGATGATTTAATAACAATTTATTATTATTAATTTTAATTTAAAATTTTATGATAATGTTCAAATTTTTTTTCAACATTTATTTCTTTTTTTCTTTTTTTTTGTTATTATTCAAAACGAAATTTTCTAGTCCATATCTTAGCTGATATATCTTTAGCATATTTATTTATGTGTTGTATAAGGGAACCGTTCATCTTTTCAAAACAATCAACAATATTTGTCTGTAATACTATATTTTTTTTTATATCTAATGGCGGGCAACCTTGAGCAAGTAAGTACATTAGCTCATTTGCGGCAACAAGGCAGGAAACTGCTACTCATTTTATTGTTACCCAGTGGGCACCTGTGAACCAAGTCACGGAGGTACGAGTAGCATCGCCCACGCCACATCACCATAAACCCTTTTATTAGGCTGGCCACATTCATCCATCATCTGAGGAAAGGAAAAGAAACACAGAGAGAGAGAAAGAGAAAGTAGCCTGAGCCGGGATTTGAACCAGATCCACCCCATCTGTAGTCAGTTACGCTAACCACTAGACATGTTGGGCGGCGCAATACTATAGTATTAATTTAGATATTCTCTTTCGAATTTACTGAAATAAAAATAAAATTCTTCTCTTAATACTATATTTTAAATGCATTTTTGTGATAACTAAACTAGTATTTCTGATCTTTTCAAGTGGATGATTGTGATAACTCGAAAATCTATTAACCCATTTAAAAATACTGCATTACTTTACCTATTTCAACTCAGTATTTTAAGATATACTATCACATCAAAGATTTAATACTTTCTATAGACATTAATTTCATACACTGATTAATTTCTGTACTCAATGTTCATAAAACAAAAAGAAACAAATTCTTCCACTTTGTTACATTTTCTAACTCATATAATTCGAAGATTTCAATTAAGAATTTAAAAAACTTTTCAACCAGATTACTATAAATGTTTATTGTAATCCTGGTAATTTCAATTAACTTGCAAATTTTAATTGATTTTGAATTTATCTTAAAATTCAACTATCAAAGTACAATCTCAAATCACACCTTTATTATTAACCAATAACTTACTAAACAAATCTAACAAAAATTTACTGTAAAATATGTACCATTTTAATTTAAAATATACCTAGTGATTTTATGTAAATGATATATCTAGAAGATCTAATTGATTAGAAATATCTAGATTCCATATTTAAAAATAAAATATCTATCGAAAATATCTAATCAAAAATATATATAGTGATATATTTTCAATTAACTTCGGGAAAGTTTATGAATAGTTAGATGACTTGTTATTACTTATTAATTTGAAAAGTACTTCTTCGAAAATAGTTCAACTGAATAAATACTTAAACAAGAAATAATATATATTTACAGGGAATTAATATAAATAGATATTACAGCCACAAACTGGTCTGATGTTTAGATTTGATGACTGAATGTTCACAATAAAAATTTATATCATACAATATGATCAGAAATTTTTTCCTTGATTTTTATCATACTCAAAAGGACAGATGATCTTCTGTTTGTTTACTTTGATGACCGTTTCAAGAGCTATAATAACTATTACTAGTAATTGCTTTTTTTTCTACTAGTTTATTAATTTTTCTTTCTTATGTGGAGTTTATCAGAAATAATATTACCATCTTTCCTCTAACAGATTCGAAAACTTTGGCAAAAATAATATTTCTTACCTTTAACTAATGCTCTCGAAACAGTTTGAAATTTATTTCAGTTAATTTAATTACTGTATCTTCATTTAATTTAGAGAATTTCTTTCTAAAGTAATCTTATTTCTTTTAAATCTAAAATTTTTCATTACATAAATTTCGTTGCAGACATTATAAATATTTATAGCATTCTGGAATATGATAAAAATGGTTATAATGGAAAAAAGAGATTTTTTATCCTTGCTTATTTAAAATTGATACCAAAGTATTTTAAAATTAATATTGATACTAAAGATTTTTTTCAAACAGAGAAGAGGTAGATTTGTAATTAACTACTATTCTTTATCTAACTATTTTTCAACGACATTATATATTCTTTCAGCTTATTTATTAATCTTATTTATAACTGAGAATATTTTAATATTTTACTTTAATATTTCCAAATCCTATTTTACTTCAACTTAGGACAAATATATATATTCTGTATTTAATATTTATTTAATCCATATATCATAATTTGCAAAATGTTAAAAATTTTATAAAATAAATTTTATCATAATTCAAATTTTCTTAAAACAAATATTTTACTGACATTTACCACAGCAGAGAAAAATATTTTTCATTTTCCAATCTGTTTCTTTTTTTAAGTATGTTGTCTTATTTTCTGTGAATTATTGTCTAAGAAGTCGAAGTGACCCATATGAATGATTATAATTTCTTTTTATATGAAACTTTTCATTATTATATTTTTGTTTTTTGTATTGTTTTCTTCTCATGTTATTGTATATAGTATGTGTGTGCTGTTTGTTTTTGTATTTTTATTATGTATAATGTTTGTTCGTATTAATACGTATTTTTTGTGAATTTATTGTATATAGTATTGTATATATTGCATATAGTATGAAAAAATATATATGAAATTATTCATATTTCATTTTAAAAAAAATTTTATCTTTCCTTTTTTTATTTATTTACGTATTCTTTCTTTTAATCCTTTAATTATCTAATTCTTTAATTTTATACTTTATCTCCAGATTTAAAAATATTTTCTTAATATATAACATGAGAAAATTATTTTCCTATCTTTTTTCTGCCTTTTATTGAAGAATCCTTATATAACAATTCTTTAATACACTCTTCATTAAAATTTTAAATTATTAACAATTATCTTTTCATAATGCTAAAAAAATTCATTTTAAAATTAAAGCATTTTTAAAACGATATATCGATTGAGAATTTTTTTAAAAGAAACGGCGAAATTCAATTCCTAGTTTTTTTATTCCAAGCACGACCTAAAGTTTTATAAATCATAAATCTCAAAATTCTTATCTTTAGTCTCAAATATTTCTATTTTGAGTTCTTAATTTTATTTAAATTTAATATATTCTAATTTCATTTTACTTTCTAATTTCAATATTCCTTAATAAAAGTAAAGTCAAAGTATTAATAACTCCATCGCATAAATATTAAGCATGCCTAAAATTATTTTCTTGCAGCTTTGACTTTGTGTAAACGTGCCGATTTGGTCTCGTAATTCGGCTCACGCTCTATAAAAATGTATAAAATTAAATATCTCTATAAATATTTTAACGCTCTATGAAATTAAATCAAGCTCACGCTCTATAAATTCCCTGCTCAAAAATTTTTAATATAAAATTATTAAATCTTCCTATCTCAGTTTATTATAGAATATATTCTATATAAAATATTTTTATAAAAATATCAATTTAAATATTTAAAAATGTTAATTTTAGAAAGCTTTTTCTACTTAATTATGTTTCAGAACTTAACTTATGTAAATAAGGCTTTCATATTATTAATAGAATGCAATAAATTTTTTGAAATAATACAAAAAAAAAACTAAGTGTACTTAGAATTTTTGTTTAGGAAAAATTAATGAATATCAAGATTTATTAAAAATATTCGTTAAATTTTAATCTTAAATAGCGTTAAACTTAGAATTAATATTTTTTACATAGAGAATTATATTATTACATGTTAAATTGCTTCTATTATGGTTTACGAGTATAATAGAATAATACTCAAAGTCATTAAATTTAAATATTACATTCACTAGAAATGAGAGTTACTCATTAATTAGCTCTTTAACTTAAATTTTTGGTTCATACTTTTAGTTATGCCTTTCATAAATGTTTCCTAGAATTAATATTCAAAATGCTTAAAAACAAAATTATTCAACTAAATTTTCCTCTAACGCTAATTTTAATAATTAACTTTGAAGTAACAAATATTAAAATTCAGTTAATATATTTAACTTCAAACATTATATTTTCCAGAATTCTTTGGTGTTCTCCGAATGTTCTAATACCAATCAAGATAATGTAGTAATAACAAATATTATATAAATAACATATCAATTTTAATATTAAAGTTAATACTAAAATTAAAACTTTTAGATTATTTGCCTTTTTTAATTTTTCTTAATGTATTAAACTATTTTTTGAAGCATTTTTCCATAGACGGAGTTTTATTTGCTGCCTATAGTAAACAGAAATATAATCGTAAAATATTTATAAATATTTTGCTATTTGTACTTGTTTTGTATAATGATGCGTTATATTAGTTTTTATATCATTCTATCTATTTTAAAGCAAGATTTTAATGTGTTCAGTTTTTTAATATATAATGCGTCAGAAAACATATTGAATGATTTATGAAATGATAAATTTTATCTTGAACTGCTGTCAGGATAAATATAATATGGGAAATAAACATTTCGCAGAATGCATTTTCTTGATATTAGATTGTCTAATATTTTAATTCATAATAGTTTATTAAGATTGTGTAAAGTAATCATTAAATTTTACTAAAACTGTTTTAATCTATTAATATCAGAAATCACGGAAATTTAAATTTATTTTTTTTTTCTTTTGTTCAATTTATTAAAATTAACAGTGAAGGAAAATAAATGAACAGAGCTAAAATCTTCATTATTTGAACAGTTATTATTATATCTAATTCGTTAGAATATTCTGAATTTAAGTCCAATAGATACATTCATTGTTGAGATTCTTTGAATGGTAAAAAATTATTAAAATGTATTGCAAATATCATTCATGAGAAAATGACCATCATTAGAATAACCATCAATATATTTTCCACTTGTTAATAACTGGAACAATTAAGTTATCGCGAAAAATAACTAACTTATTTAGAAAAGTTAAGTTTTAAGATTAGATTCTCTCAATTTTTTAAGAAGATATAGTTGTCATATTTTTAAAATATCAAAATTTTTTCTTCTTACATAAGTATATTTTGTTGAACACAGTTAATCCTCATAATGACTCTAGATTTACAAAATAATTTAAAATCTAAACAGTAATTTTACATAAATTTAAAATGTGTATTCACCACTACATGTATCAGATCCATTATTATCACTTATTTCTCTCGTTATTTAAATTGAGATGCTTTTTTGTGAGAATGTTTTATCTATTTTTGGGGGAAAGAATGCATAATTTTTTTGAGAAAATTATTTTAGAAAATATCACTAGCTTGCATCTTTGCAGACATTTTATGAAATATTTTAATAAATTCTCATTTAAGAAATTATTTAAGTAAGAGAGTCATCTTTAAGTCAATTCTTTAAGAGTATTTCAATTTTATTTGAATAATTAAATTCAATAAACTTTATGAATAAGCTTACTATTCCCTCAATTTTTACGCAAATAGCAGTGTGTGTGTGAGTGTGTGTGATTTACTTTTCGTTAGATACCTCAACTTATAAAGATAAATTATTATTTAAAGCTTTTAAACTGATTTATTTAGAGCATGGTTGGTTGGGGTGTCGTTCTCGTTACCGGAAGGTAGTGAGTTCAAATCCCGGCTTCTCGAAGATACGACGTGTTTACAAATGGCGTCTGAAACACGTAAAAGATGTCTTAATCGTAGTGTACTCCCTGTTACCATTCAAAATTAATACCTCTTAGGATGTTAGGAGCCACGCCATCTCTGGCTTCCAACCCCTAAATTGGAAAACCCAGATGAGGGGTTCTGCCATTTATGAGCCAAAGTCGTACATCCATCCACATACGGGGTGTTCTGTTCAAAAACGGAAGACGCATTTTTTGACGTCATTTTTCCAGTTCCTGACGGGCCTTGGCTTCACCAAGTATCATAAGTAACAACAACCTCTGGAATTTCCCTTATTTTATGTTAACCCTCCTCAAAGTAAAATTGATTTTAGAAATAAAGCATCTTGAGGTATTTATGATTTGTTCAATGAATTATAATAATATGAGTGCCGCCCATCCTGTCTGGTGGTTAGAGTACTTGACTACTGATGGAGGACCTGGGTTCGAATCCTGGCTTTGGCATGGATGTACTTTCTTTTTCTCTCTCTGTGTTTCTGGTCCTTTCATCAGATGTTGGATGAATGTGGCCTGCCCTATAAACGGGTTAGTGGTGGTGTGGCGTGGGTGATGTTACTCGTACCTCTGTGACTTAGTTCACAGGTGCCCACCGGGTAACGATAAAATGAGTAGCAGTTTCCGGCCATGTTGTGGCAAATGTGTTAATTTTTCACTTTTCGCAATTTTTCAATTTCTTCACCTTTCAGCACAAAAGAGCAGAATTTATGCCATAATGCCATAACCCTATGGTTGGTTCTTCGTCACACGAAAGTAGATGGTTCTTCGTAGCTTAAAAACAAGGACTGGACTAAAGATTTATAAACTTATTTGCTACGTCAGAATTATTATTTCTCTTGGAGGACATTTCAACCGCTACTTATTGTACCAGTAACAGTATATCTTAAACGAAGTTGGATATAGAATCCACCACGTTCCGATAGCAAAAAAGATACCTTAGTTAACAAAGCCACGAGATCAGATATTTAAAAATTATATTGCAGAAAATTATTTTCTTTAAATACGCAAAGTAACGTCTGTAGTTTTATTATTAATATAGGTTGTCAAAAGAATGTTCTTACCTTCTGGTAATAAAATGACTTATACCCAAAAGTAAAAAATGAAAAGCTCATTGTTATGAATACATTTTATATAAAAAAATTAAAGCTAATTTTAAAATCTTCGAAGTGAATATAATCAAATTCTTAAACTGCTTATCTTACAAATTATTGCATGAAAAAAAAACAAATTAGGGGTTTGTTCATTTTGAAGCATAATTCTTGGAATTTCTTTTTTTAAAAATTAGTTGCATATATAATGCTTCCAACTCAAATGAACGAGAAAACATGTTTCAAGCGGTTATTTCTCTAGACTTCTGAAAAAAGTAAAAGTATTGAAAAATGTTCTACTTATCAGCATAAAACAATTTTTATGTTTTGAAACTATTTGCTTTTCCTCAGCAAATTGAATTGCTTAAGTGATGTTGAGTCAAATTTCTCTTTCAACAATAAAATTTAAAAACTGCTTTAAGCCTACTTTTTTCTTCAGGAAAAACCTATGAATATTTTTAACGGTTTTTACAAGTATATGCACACAAAAAAACGAGAAAAAGGAATAAGCTGGAAAATTTTAACAAAACTAGAGAAAATTTAATATTATATTTAAAAAACATACTGCTTTCAAGTTAAAAAAATTTATTTTATTTAACACGGATTATATAATGGATACGGAATTATAAAAGTATATCTTAAAATTTTCAGGCACTTCAACAAAATTAGTATAATGAAAATATATTTTAGCATACTTGATATTTAATCACTTTAAAAAAAAATAAATGAAAAAATTATTATTCTTATTAATTATTTTATGATATGATTACTTAAAACAAAGACTACTATTATACTTCTTAGCTTTGAAAACTAAAGGATCAAATTTAATTCTCTTATATATAGTAATAAAAGGAGAACAAAACTGATAACAATGGATGAATATGAATAAAACAATAAAACACTTCTTGTTATTTTCCATAACATTCTGAATAAATGCATTTTAATAAGATAATTTACAGAGTCTAATGTGGTATAATTGACGATGTTGAGCAAAAGAAAACTGTATTTGAATCCTGCTAAATATGCATTTAAAAGTAGATTTTATGCACAGTGTAATAATATTACATCTTATACGCCAATTCAAAGCCGAAAATCAAAACTGATCCTGAATAAAATCTAAAAAGAATTTTAAAACTAAAATTATTATTATTATTTTTTTTAACAGAATTTCTTAGAATCAAATTCATCAAAATGCACAGCTAAATTCTGCAAAGAAACAAATTTTCGAATAGTGTATAATTAGTTTTTTTTAAATAATGACAACAGTTTTAACATTAATGGCATTGGAATATTTTAACTTCAAAATATGTATTTAATTTACCTTGATGGCAAAAAATATCCCTACATAAAGAGACCTTTTAAATTTAGTTTTAAAAATCTATTCTTGTCATTTTAACACAATGAATCAAGAAATTTTAATTCTTAACCAAATATTCTTCTTTAAATTAAATAAATTGTAAATTTGATAATTTAAAACATTCATTCACTTAGCAATATACCTATTGAAAATATTTTATATTAAACTTCTTGTTTTGCTTATTCTGTTAATTTTCCATATACATGTGAAATACTCTCCAGATTTTTCAGTAGTTTAAATGAAATTAGAAGATTTATATTTTCTTGATTTATCCATTATCCTAGAATATAATAGAATATCCAACATTATCCTAGAAAAATCCTTTTAATTTGATGAGCAAGTAGTCAAAGTAATGACCGTTGTAGTCAAAATAGTCAAAGTAATCATTGAAAAACAAAGAATTTTATGAAGAAGAAAATATATTGATAAATTCATTTAACTGCCTTGTTAAATAATTTCAATTGTAATTATCAGCTAATGAATTAAAGTTCTAAAATTTATTTTATTTTTTGTTTTTAAATATATAAAAAATCTCCTTTTTCAGCACACTGAATTTTATGATTCTCGGAAGGATCTTTTTTTCTAAATAAACATGTGTATTAGTATTTTTACATTAGATATTGTATTTCCCAACATCCAATAATATTAATATTGTAAATTATTATAAAATAAAATACAATATATAATATAATAAAATAAAACAATAACTTGATTAACTTAAAAGTTAGGCTTACCCTTTATATGCTAAATTCAGATGATAATTATGAATTACTTTCTTAAAATTAAATCATACCCCAGACTTTAAATTTATGAATTATGTATTACTTTATATATTGAAGATTTTGTGAATAAAATACTGTTGGAAACATTTTAAATTCCTTAGTTTTGCATTCATTAGGCCAGATGAAATTATATTGTTGTCTATAGATAATATTTACCAAACTTTTTTTGATAAGTATGTTAATAAAATAAATAATTATATGAACATTAATATATAGATATAGAAATATATTGTTATATTTATTACAAATGCATATAGATGTCAAATAAACTTTTCATAGAATTTAAAGGTTACATCATTTTCATTAATGTTTAAATATAAGCAGAATTTCTTATTCTTTTAATTAATCACTTAAAGGATCTTATATTTGCAGTCATTTTTCTTAAAAATAAAATGTTTTACAAAATCCAAATTTTTTAACATCAGAAAACTAATATTTGTATTAAATCTTACTCATACTCACTTTGTCTTTCATGGTATCGTAATACATTCACTCAAAGAATATTTTAGGGTCTCTTTTTAAAATAAATTTATTGTATATTTTCGAGTTTTTTACATATTTTTTTCGCTAAAAAAACTAGTCTAAGAAAGCCTGTTAAAAACTGTTTTATTGAATAACATTTAGACAAAACAAAAAGTGCGCAGGATAGCAAACATTTTTCTGACGCGTCATCATTCTTCTTATGTTTCAAAATCCATCGTTGAAACATTAACTGTGTGTATAATAAATTAAAATGATAATAAAATTTTTATT
>JAPDSC010004451.1:1740-31333 GCA_026290005.1 Latrodectus geometricus | reverse complement strand
AACCCTTTATTGGATACTGGAAATTAAGACCAAAAACTTCATTGGTATTTTAAGAATACTTAATGAAGTCAGATTTTTAAAGTTAATTGTGTGCTCTGAGAAACCGAAGTAAGAACACCACTCTTCTCAACAGATTCGCTCTGCTACTGCACTATAATTTCTACACAAACTATCCAAAATTGTAGGTCTGTATGCACACAAACCAATATTATGCAATATGTTAATAGCAAGGCACAGGGTGGAGCACTTGCCTTGTTAATAGCAAGGCACAGCACTCGCAGGTAGTGGACAACTCAGCATGTGAGCTTATGCACAAATGTAGGACACAATAACCTTTTTTTAAAAGATTTTTTCTGTTTAACTTAATAATAGACTTATTTTCAATTGGGGAAACGTGGCACTGAAAACAATAATATTTTCGTGATTGGAATTGTTAGATTTGATGGTGGGAGGAGTAAGTATGTTGGCATCTTCTTTTATGGGATTATTAGTCTCTTCATCATTTGAAATAAAGCTCTGACAATTCAGCGGTTTAGAGGTAAAAGCTTCAGACTGTTGTCACTTACGGTACAGCAATTGCAGAGTGATATACGATAACTGCTGGCCACAATCTGTTCATTTTATTTTCGAGGAAGTAATCGTACCGAAAGAATGGGATAAATGTTTTTCAGACATGAACGCAACAGAAAATATTAGGATCATTTTGACCCGATGAGCTATTGGTTACCTAAAACTCCTACAAACACTATAAGAGCTTTTAAGAACTTTCTTAGAAGAATGAGGCAGAATATATTTCAGCGATTCGATAATAGATCCATAGTTTTCTTATCTCAAAGGTGCTTAATGTAGATGATCGACCAGTGAAATCCTATACTCAAATAAAACCTATTTTCTTTCAAAGAAACACGTTTCTTATTTATGTTTATCATACACAAAATTTATTTTTTACTTTTGTCTTAAAATGTTCCTATAAAATAATTTTCTTTTTGCAAAATATATGTAATTTTTTTGTAGTTTGTCATTCGTGTACCAATCAACTATGCGATTTCCCAGCATCAAGATTCATTCACAACTCACAACTTTAATATCATTTCATATAGTTTTGTGCACACACACACACACACACACACACACACACACACACACACACACACACACACACACACACACACACACACACACACACACACACACACACACACACACACACACACACACACACACACATAGATATATACCAATGTCTTTCTCTCTTTATTCTTTTCTTTTTTATAGTTTTCAGAACTAAATTTTATAAATACAATGAATGCTCTATAATAGAATATAAATATCAACTATAATAATAATATTGAAGAATGTATATTAGTTTGATTCATTTTATATGGGAAAATATTTTCTATAACTCATACAAGTTAATGAAACTTGTCACATTTTCTGACTTTATGACACACATAATGATATACTAAATTTAGGATTCTTTATCAGCAGCGAATTATATCTCCATTAATTTTGACAGCGCCAGCTATTTTGCATAAAGATTCCCCTATTCATCTGCACAGATAATTTTATTACTCAATATATTAAATCCCCGTAATCTGCTCTAAGGTTTGGTAACAATAGCTTCGAAATGATGCAGCAAATCTTATTCAATTTAATTAGCTAAATTAAATTTTGTTTTCTCGCTTTAATGTGGAGTTTACTGAACGTTAAATAGCTGAATCTCGAATGATTTTGAAAATAGGATGTTTCGAATGTGCTGGGCATCAACTATTAATTTTAAAGAAAAGCATTAAAATCGCGTGTTTCATTCGTCACGTTATTTGGTATGGCTTATGCTGCAGATGAGATCAGTACGTAAAGAATGAAAGAAATTTCTTAAATATAAAATCAAGTATTCATTAAAATATATATGAATATTATATATTTTCAAAATTTTTATTTTTATCTTATAATCGTAATCGAAGTAATCTTTTCTTGGGAATTAAATGCTACATTTTTTTCACAATAAAAAAAGTATCTGAGATCTTAAAATGTAAACTCTCATCATACTAGCGCAATATTTAAATATTATGTAAATTTGAACTCTCTGCTAGTCATGTTTAAGAATTTGAAATGAATCTCTTTTAAGTATCTTAAATTCTGAACTTAAGATGCATATAACAAGTTTCAAAATTTTGATAATTCTTTGTAATTTGCTTTATGAATTTTATTCCTTAGAACTTATTGATTCATTTTGGGATGAAAAAGAAGTTTGCGTAAAATATTTAAATAAATATTGTTTTTAGATAAATATTAGTTTTAAATGAATATTGCATTTATAGTGTAATTCATTGTTAAAAGTATTTAAACTAAAAATGGAAATTGATGTATTGGAAAACTTTTCAATTTACACCAATTCTAAAAAACAGATTTCTCCTATTCTATGCTTAAATGAAATCTCTTTCTTTTTCAATTCATTCCTTTAGAGTTATAATTAAAAATAATTTAATTTCCAAAACAGGAAAAATATTGTTTTGATTCATGGAAAATTTTACGCTGCCAGATAGAAGTAAATTTTTATTGATAAAAATCACACGTAAATACATCATTAAGTATACAATGCTAGATATATTAAAAAATTCGAAGACTAAAGTGCATCAAATGTAATGTCATGTTATTTATCAGAAACATTAAAAAATAGTTTTTTGGTACATTTCATAAATTTACTGCAAAATTTAAATAACATATTAAAAGCAGTAATGATTCCAAAAACTCTCTAGCTTAGAAGCAATAAGTTAATTCGGAGCAGCTGATTAATCTCCTTAGTGCTGCATCGTTGTTTCAGTTGATTTAATTAAATCCGAAGTAGTTGCTAAGAGCCTTTTAGGATTACTAGTAATGTCAGCACCAAGATTTAATGTATGACAGTGAATAAACGCTTGGAATTGGCCGTGTTACTCCTTCAGTGCCCACTTCTATTAACTTCAGGCTTTGAGATTATCGACCTAAAAGTGAGGGTAGACCGGCTTTTGTCATCGAAATTACTTTTGCAATCGCCAAATATAGTCACCAATCGCCAAGAATTATGAGTTTTCTAGTCTTTTATAAGTTTATAGCTAATAATATAAAGAAAGATTCATTAAGAGTCATATAAAAAGCTGTGCTAGTAAAAAATTTCTTTGTTTGATAATTTCAAATTTTAAAAATATGAACATTTGTTTGCTGTAAGCAAAATTGAAATTTTGTTAAAGGAATTTTCTTATAATATAAATAAATTATGAATTATCTAAAATAAAGTAAATAAAAAAAATCTTCCAGAAAAAATCTTATATTTAAACTGATTCCAATATAATTTTAGTTAACAATGTGGAAAAACATTCAAATCTCTTAAAATTTGTTATTTCATTGTTCTTTTTTAGTTTTGGCATAAATATCATGGATTTCAATCTAGTTCTTCATAGAGAATAGAACTGGCTTTGTTATTTAAGTAAAAAAATAGAAAGTAGTGAAAATTAAATTGGAATACAAATTTCTCTCTTAGAGAATCTCCATAGATAATTCAGATGACCATTGAGTGAAAGAAGAAATAGAAGTCATTATAAGTAATTAATTTAAACTAATGTTTCAACTTTCTAAATGCTTCAAATTGTATTTAAAAAAGAATGGTGTATAATCACAGGATGGAAATAAAACATTAAATTAATAAAAACTGAATTTCTTCAATTAGAATCGATTTTAAACGTAGACTTAAATAATGGGCATTTTATATTGGTGATATAAGATGATCAGGTTAATGTGTTTAACGGCTGAAAACTACTGCATTTTAATCTACTTAAATATTTCCTAATATTTAGCAATATCTAGATAAATCTAAATGTATTATTTAAATTGATAAACTGATATTTGTTAACATTAAGGTTTTCCACATACTATCAAAAGAATTTGAACAACGATTAAATTAATCAAGAATGAGCTAGGCAATATTAGGTTTTTTAATAATCAAAAAATAAATACTCATTTTAATTCTATAATAAATTATTTTGTAAAAAATCAAATGCAAATAGATTGATAATTGAATGTTGAGAAATACGAATACTTCCTTATTGAATAAGTCATTGTAGCAATTAAAAGGGACAAACTATGACAAAACAAAAATAGATTTACCTTCATTATATCAGGAAGAAGGGTTGATTAAATCTATCACTAACTGAATTGAATATAAAGAACAAGTTAAATAGTTCAAAGCAAGTTGAATTTATATCCACAATGAGAAATTATTCTTATTCATTATTTAAATATTTTGATTTTGTTCTTAAAGATAATTTATGGTCCTTACTTTTGATACTTAGTAAGTTTGCATTACTATTTTCTGAATTTTTCTATTACCAAGGGACTATTTTATTACTGTTTGACGTAGAAATCTTTTTAAGGAGGAATTTTTTGTCTATTTAATTAATATTAGCTATTTATTAAAATTAAAAGCAAATATTTATACTTTAATATTTAAAAATTTATTAATTTGCCCATTACATTTATAAACTATCTAGAAAACTCTTGCGTAGATGATAACGAACTATAGTGGTAAAATTAGACATTTTTCAGTTTAAATAGGTAGTGATAATCTAACTCCACCTTCATCAGACGGTAGAGTAAAGTAATTCTAAGCTGTAGTGTGAAATTAGAAATTGCTTTATTGTAAAACTTAAAAAGTCATCTTTTAAAATTACTTTACATAGCTTAAAGCATAATTTTTCTTTCCAATATATAATAAAAAACCATATTATTGATATTAAATATTTGTAATGATATAATTGAAAAATTAGCTGTGTTTATAAGCAAGTACACTCTTATGTCCCCTGAAATTTTAAAGAACTGAAAATAATAATTTACCTATGATAAAATATCAGATAAATTTATTCAATGAAAATAATTACACACAATCATACAGAGTAATACGTATTTTAGGAAAGTTGAAGACTATTTAACATTATTTAACTAACACTCAAAAACACTTTTATTGAATTTTGGATAAAGATTTTAATAAATTTTTTGCATTTTTGTGCTGCATATTAAAAGTTTTCAGAAGCACAAAAAAAGAGAAAGCTTGGATATTGTGTTCAGTATTATAGTTGTTTAATAATCTTTTTTTAACGAATAGTCTGCATATTATGAAAGTAAAACCTATTTTTCATATTTTATTAAGTGTTTCTTTATATTTAATGAAATATTTTTGAGAGACACTTACAAAACATTTTTGCCTTACATTATAATTATTTTATCATCAGTTTTAAGACTAAATAGCCTTCTATTTGCTCCATTATTACAGGTTAATGATGTTGCATGTAAAAAGAATAATTTATATAATTTCTTTAAATTTTATTTAAATTGATAATAATTTCTTTCTATGAGAATTTGGGAGTAATAATAAATTTCACATATATAATGGTGTTAAAATTAGAAAAAACTGTGATATTAACTGTAAATTATATACAAAGGCGTGCAAAACTTAACCGACGATGTAAATTTTAAGTAGATAGCCAAGAAATTGCAAAAAAGAGGTTTATGCAACCAGTAAAATGAACATTTAATTCAGTAAAAATATCATATGTTTACAATTATCTGAAATAATTCTCAAAAATTGAAACAGATTCTCTTTGAAGAATGGGCACTCGACTTGCTTACCTCTGATACTGTTGAAAAATCAGAGAACAGAGAAGAGAGAGCTAAGGGATATCTGCTTTTTGTTCTTCTTCTTGAAAAGATATTCATATGAAACGATACTTTGAGTTCTATAAAGCCTTCTTGGTTTGATTCTATACTGTATACATTGTATACTGTATACATTACAAGATATGGAAATCTATAGTAAGTCAAATGAAGGAGTAAATATTCGGTATCAGAAGTAGAAATGATCTCTACTCCACCCATATCCGGAGTAGAGCATGAAGCTATTAGTAGTCTCTATAGATATACTGCCTCTTTAGACAGGATAAAGAAAACAGCTTCATACGATGGGACTTTCTCAACAAGATCTTGTATGTACGAAATACTGTAAGAGCTTTATATTGCATATTAATGTGATCCCTTGCCATTACTCGACTGATTGCTTTCGCTACGCTTGATACAACTGAGCCCCATAAAGGGCCTTTCTGATTTCATGAACAAAGAGGAAGGCCCCAGTTGATGGAACTAGGTTATTCGGGATTTGGAGATTTATAGAAAATGTTTTTAGCAGAAGTGCCTTGACAGACGAATACAGTAAAGAAGAAGAAACATAAGAATGTTTTAAATATACACAAATGGTTCTTCCAATAGAGAGAAAAACACTTTTAGAATTGGATGAACACTTCTGCTTAGTTATTAATAGAGTTGCTACGCGACACTAATTAGTTTTGTTCTACAATGGATCAAATATTACGAGTAAAATTATCAAAACATAAGTAGGAAGCAATCTAATTTAAGTCGTTCATTTTATTTATTAATATGTTGATGCTAAATTTTCGCTCATAGAAAATATAATTGCAAAGCATCTAAAAGGGATATTTGATATTTCAATCATTTTAAACTATAGATGGAATTATTTTTATGGTAATCTAAATGTTTCGGAATAGACTACAATGTTTTAGATACTTACAGTAATAATGTGTGAATAATATAAGAATCAAAATATTTTAGAGTAACCTTATCTCATTTTATATTAAAGATCAGAAAAACTTTTTGTATGTTTGCTAAAATAGTACAAATAAATGATTTAAAAATGTTTGAAAAATGAATATAATTGCAATCGGCTATTTTTCTTATTTATCATTAACTTATAATATGGGGAAAATTTGCAATTATTTATAATTTTTAACTTTTAGTAAACCTTTATTAATTGAATAAATAAAATCTGTGTTGGTTACAATTATATATTCACAATTGCATATAAAGTTACAATTGACTGATTTCATTCTGTCTCAAGCCTATAAAATGCTTTTCATTGAAGCCTTTTCACGTATACTAAATTTATTTTCAACAATAAACTACGTAAATTTTTAATTTCAGAATGACAAGTTATTTTTGTGTCAGTTTTTGCAATGAGTTTTCTCTATATTTTATGAAAGAAACTATTGGTAATTCATCTAGTTTCCTTATTTATATAGAATTGATTTCTTATGCCAATAATATGTGAATAATGCAAATACAAAAATATTTTTGAGTAGTCTTATCTCACTATTACCATTTTATATTTCAGATCTGGAAAACTGTCATTATCACTTGTCAGAATTATTATCACTGGTTAGAATTTATGGGAAAATTTTGTTTCTTATTTTTAACCAATTTCTACATAATTTAGATTTAAGATTTTTCATATATATATGTATATATATTTATTTGAAATATTAATTGATACTAAAAGAATTTAAAAAGCTTATTATTTGCTGTCAGATCGTTATACATGACGAGAAAACGAGCCTCTGATCAATTCCTATTGGTTATCAGGAGAACTTTATTTTCAAATCTTATGCAAAAAAAGTCTTCTAGAATACATTGATGTTGTCTAAAGTCAATAACTTCTATAAAGTGTTTATTTTTTTTAAATACAGAGGTTAGGCTTAATAGTATGCAGAAAGCTTAACGCTATAGGCATTGTAATTATGGAAAATACTGCTTTTGGTAATTACAATGAAGCATGACCCGTGAATAAAATAACATGTTAAATACTAAAGTAAAACCTATAAACATCAAACGAGAAGTACAATGTTTATACAATAAAGAATATGAGTACAAAAAAAAGTTGGTATTATTATTATATATATAAATGTGACTATATCTGTATTTATATGGATCTATAATAACAACATATCTATCTATAATATCTATATACTACTAATCATATTAATTGCAATGATATTTGTCTAAAACGAATGTATATAGAACTTTGAATGATGTCTACTGTCTTCTATTATTGTAAAGTAAGTATTATATAACAATCTTTTAGAAAAGTTTTGAGTTATATTCAGAATTTTCTTAAAAATAATCATAATTAGGTTATAAAACAGATTAACAAATATTTATTAAACATAAAAACTGATAAAAATTGTAAATACATCTACTCTAAAAATATTAAAACTATTATTAGTTCTGTATATATGTTAACATGCAGCTATTTATGAGACATAGAAGCAGAGAGTAATTTTCATCAAAGGTAATAAACAACGCGATGAAAGCACTTTTAAATGTTTTAATAGTAAGTATTATATATAATGAGATGTAAGGATATAATTAAGTTTAGAGTGAATGAACGCGTTATCCTAGATTGTTGTCTATTTACCTTTTACACGTTTGTTTCCAAGAGAAGTTTACGAGAGAACAACTCAGGTGTTTTCCATTTAATGCTCCACCAATCAAAGTAAATCGCAGGACTCATCTTTAAATTAATTATTACAGGAATTTATTTGAAGTTGTGAAAACTCAAACTTTAATAATTTGACGAACACGTAAAATTTGTGAACATTTTAAGCTATGTTAAGAGCATATTTAAGAAATAAATTCATCGTTGTAGAACTTATTTAAATTTTTGAGAAGGATTAAATTGAATTTGTTCTTCCACAGAGACAGTAAACTGCAATCTTTATAAGATAAAATTGTTTTCATCTGAATATAGGATATATTTCAATACGGTAAAATGAACTTAATATCATTGATAAACACTTAAATAAACTTTTGGGTTTTAATGGAAAATTAAAATGGATATGAAATGAATTAAACCATGCTGCAATTTAAGTGGTATGCGTACTTTGTTTAATGTATTTTAAATGTTGCATTACAAATTTTAAAATTCTTTGCACACATTTGTAAATTTTAGTGAATTTCAAATATGATTTTTTATTCATTTATTTGAATTTATTTTAATTTTAATACATTTTATATGCATATAAATCTGGTGATTCAGTTAAATTTCTCTAATTTTAAGGGACTTTTAGTTATTATATATGTATTTTAATATGTAACCAATCACATCTTATTTAAAAAGTGAATTTTAATACGCACCTGTAAAAGACTATGAAATTATCAACTACATTGTTTATAAAAAATTAAGAAAAATAACGAAAATAGCGGCACCTCTCGCTAAAATAAATCAATCTGAATGAAACATGAATATGTTGGTAAGTAAAAGGAGATGAACAATTTGACATTATGCAAAACAGAGGCGCTGCTGTCGAAATACCTCATTTCCCAGGAGCATGAAAATGGATGTCACAGAGAAAGGGGTAAATTGTCTTTGGGTTAATGAGAATAGAAATATGATATAACGACATTGTAACAATAGTCTTCCAGGCATCATTTGAACGAACAATTTTGATAGCTAGCTATTGAGAGACTAGAGGCAGGACAAAGTCAGTAGAAGTGGCTAGATGGCTGAATATGAGTCCGTCTGTGATTCATTGGCTTTGTCAACAATATGAAACATGGATTCAGCATCCAGGTGATTCAGAAAAAGACAGTCATGCTCTATCACGAATGCCCATAACCGACATTTGTCATTATGATCTCGAAGGAATGGAGCCGCAACTCAGATACTCCCTCCTAACAAACTCAGGAAGGTTGGTATCCAGATCAACATTGCGTCGAGGGCTTCACGAACGTGGTCTTTATGGGAGGCAACCAATCATTTGCATCCCTTTCACTTCACGTCATAGGTAGGAGCGTTTGCAATGGGCATGTCAACATATCCACTGGATGCATGATCAATGTTGGGCTGTTCTCTTTCTGGATGAGTCCAGGTTTAGCCTGGAAAACGATTGTAAGCGTATTTTTATTTAGAGAGAACGTGGAACTCGTTTTCATACATTAAACACCCGTGAAAGGGATGCATACGGATCAGAAAGCATCTGTGTTTGGGATGGTATCTTCTTGGGTGGACGCACAGACCTCCATGTCTTTTTCCATGAAAATATAATGCTAACATCTGTAGAGATGACATCCTGGTTGCTTAGGTGCGCTTTTATGTTGTGGCAATGGGGGATGTTTCCGAGTCACAGGATGATAATGCGAGGCTACACAGGGCTCAAACCTTGGATGGTTATCTTAAGCAGGAAATAACTGAGTGCATGCTGCGTCCACCTCAATCACAGGAACTTAACCCAATCGAGCACATTTTGGACTCTCTAGGAGAACATGTAGCGGCTCTCAAGCCCCCCCCTCGTGGGACCCTAAACATGCTTTCAACTGCTTAGGAAGAGCAATGGCTCGCACTCCCTACACAATTAATAGACGGCATAATTGAGTATTGCTTCTCTGGGGAGATCATACCCCACATTAAAGGTTTTTTCCTTTTACCAAACTTATACCTCCCCTTTACTCATTGTATACATATGCTGATTTTCACAACACCATAATTGTCTGGTGTTTTCTTTTTATGATATTTTGTACCTTCCTATTATGCGTTGTATAATGTGTATCACAGTTTCAATAAACTCCACACATAACTTGTTGCGTTATCGTCATTTTTGTGATTTTTCCTTAATTGATGATAATCTTAGAATATATATACAGGTTAATAAATTTAGAATAATTAATTATTCTAAAATTGTTCTAAAGTTATAGTTTTTGTTTAAATTATTTTCCATAAAAGTGATATATATTTTTCTGAATTCCATTTTTCTGAGTGACCTATTCAAAATATTGCTATTTAGGCATTGTATAGTTATTCATGAAAAATGAAGTAGTAAGTTTTCCTAATCTCAGTGATACAGGAAAAAGTTTCAATGAATGTTCGGAAAGTTTTATAAAACAGCCATTATTTCTGCTTAATTTAAAATTAAAAGTTCTTTGGATATATTTTAAGGAATGAGGAAAGATGAAAAATTAGAAATAATAGGAAGATAATTGAAGCATTTTAGGATGACAATAAAGCAATCGACTTTTTGAATCGAACTAATTACGTTTATATGATAAAAAACATTTGTTCATGTTTCTCAGATTTTGAAGAAGCAGAGTTGAATTTTTCTACGTAGCAATATGAATAATTGTAAAAAATAAATTATACTTGCATTGTGCAGTATATCATATGAACAAAACAATCTACTGTTAATTAATTCAATGATATTATAGGGTTGGAAAATATATTTTTATCACACGAAGAGCTGTCCTGATTACTCTCGAAATGAAACAAAAATTCAAAAGGCTTTGGGTTTATTATGAATTGCTGTCAATTATATAAAATAATTCTAAATTCTAATCAGAGATTAATTGGATCTCGGATTGGATACCAGTGATAAAAAGTATACATTTTCTTTATTGAATACATAGCAATAAATGAGTTTAATTATTTACGTTACATAAACGTGACAATCAAGAGACTTATAAACTTTAATTGTAGATGTTTTCAGTTAATATATTTTGCTTCAAGTAATCAATGACAAAGGAAGTTTGCTTATTCCGTTTTAAAACTATATGCTGCATACTTGCAATAAATCATAAATTTGCTTCTATCTATCTTCTTCAGTTTAATCCTGTGGACTATAAAAATCATGATTATAAAAGTTTATTAATCATACATGTTGAAAATGATCCCTTTGAAAGTTCAAAAACTGTCCCACCTCTATGAATACTCTACATGTGATACTTTACTTTAAACCATATAAAGAAAACAGCACATGTGATATGACATATAATATATCTTCGTTATTTAATTCAGAAAACATTCAGAAATAAAAGTTTCTTATGATTTTGTGTTTTATTATGAATACTGAATCCATCACGTATTGAAGTTCACACTTAATTTATAAAAATTTATGAAGTTATTAAATAAAACTGGATTTTTTTTAGTTGAACAAATATAAAGTAGTATGGTAGCTGCATGGTCATATTTTGCATATTATTCATTTCTGACTCAAAAGTGAAAGTCGATTTTCAATCACTACTAACATCCAATCCTGAAGTAATAGTCTACTCTAGTACTTTTAAGTTAAGGGCTGAATTACTTATTATTGAGATTAAGTGAGAAAAAGAAGAGACGAAGAAAAGTTTATTCAATATAAAAGACATGGGGAATTTGAATTTCTTTTGGCAACCATGAATAGATTATTTTGTATCTTGTTTGAACGCAGAAAATTCATGCTCCTTTAAAACTTTATAAAACATTTATGACTTCAAAGCCTTCTCTTTTTACATTCAAAATTCTAGTTTTTACAGCTTTTCAAGTACACCAGCTGAAACATATCATATATCAAATATCTAGGCTTGACTTTTCCCAATAAAACTTCTATGGCTTCTTTAAGAAGAATGATGGACTTCCTTAAATTTATGCTGGTAATTTATCAGAACGACAGTGCTATTAGAAGTAAAAAACAAACTAATAAAATTTATATATCTTATTATATGACATCACCACCAAAAATTCAGTAATAAGTTAAAAGATGCCTAGACACGTAACTTAAGAATATATAATATATGCATTCATATATTTATACATACATATTACACAATAATGTAAAAATCATGATAATTTTCTCTACTTCAGTATACGCAATAAATGCGAGGAAGCTTTCTGGGATTTCTGGGAAAATTAAAATAACACATTGAGTAAAATAATATGTTTGATTGAACTAATGATGCAAACATAACAACAATAAATATAAAAATTGTATTGTTAAATTATCAGAAACAGTTTAAAAAAATAGGGTTAATCAATATCGATTAATTGCAATCATTTCTATAAATCAAAACTTAATACAAATATAAATATTTAAATTTTCCAGTTATTTAATATTGAATAATTTAAAAGATTAAGTATATATATAAAATATAGATTTTAAGTATATCTGGAAATATTATAATTTATTTTTATTTTCATAAAAACTGAATAAGGCTGAGAAATCTATTTAGAATAAAGCTTGGAATTCAATAGCAACAGATAAAACAGGAAAATTTGTAAAGTTATAAAATTAACTATTATTTTAACTGTTTAATAAAACAAAATAAGCAGAAACAACTATGATATACTTTTATAATTCAACTAAAGTATTTTCCAAAATTTTTGTATTTTTAAGCTGTTATTTAAATTTTAGGAATATTTTTGAACAGTAAATTTCTCTCTTTATATTGTTATATATATTGTATTTGTAGACTGGCCTTACAATTTTACATAAAGTCAGAAAATTAGCAATATTATAAACTATAATTTGTTTTATATTTTGATACAAATGCGTATGAAATGCTGATATTCTTTATTGATATAAAATAGTATATATAAAAAATTTAATTATTGTTTTATATTTCGATACAAAAGTTCAATATTTTTAAAAATTAAAATTTTTATATAATTTAATGAATAATATAAATTCAAGAGAGAAAATGAAAATTTTCTTTTTTTAAGTCAAAGTATCCATGCAGAATTTAAATATAATTGGTTTCTCAAACTCACGTAATGATCTTCTATTGCTCAATTCAGGGTTTCTGATTTTGCTTCCTAATTTTTTTCGAAACATAATGCTACATTTTCTTAACGAGCATATTTTAGGAAATAGTTAACTTGAACAATATTTTTGATCTTTTTTCTTAGCTCTAGTTTTTAGAATATAATACTTCTCATATTTACATGCATTGAGATTTTTCTTTTTAAAAAAGTCATCATATCACCTCTTTCAAGTTTATGATTGCTTTTTGAAGCTAGATTTGAAAATGAAAATTGCACTGAATTTTTGTTCGAAACATAGAATTTTGTAAATATTTTATTATTATTTTTAACTATTTTTTATTCATTTTATAGTACATCCAATCAAACTTTATGAGTAAATTGTAAATAAATAAATATTCCATGTTTTGCCGGCCTAATTTGAATTTTTTTATAATCTTTTTTGACAGCTTTTTTTTTTTAAAAAAACTAAACTCTGTTTCCAATGAATAGGAAATTTTAATAGTATTTCTCTAAAAATAATTTCCTCAGCTGCAGATATTATTATTTTAGTTCTGCATAATTTTAAGTTAAGATTTTATTTATATTTAAGTTCTTTAAATGTGAGGGGTTACATAATCATTTATCGAATACAAATAAATATTTAATAAAAATATCACTTCCTTTTCTTTAATTTAAAAATTGATCTTCTAATGTAAAAACATTTACATAAGCTACGAAAATAAAAGAATAAATACAATCATAGTGTAAAATATTCTGATAATCATCATAATTATAGAAGTTTTTGCAAAAACTAATCAATTATTACAATTTTTATTTTCAAAACCAGAATAATATTTTGATTAGGCTAGATTTGAAAGTATCTGAAGGAAATTATATATTAAACGTGAAATATTCTTAATGTTTTTCATAATTAAAAGTTTTTTTGCAA
Organism: Latrodectus geometricus; assembly: GCA_026290005.1. Lineage (NCBI taxonomy): Eukaryota > Metazoa > Arthropoda > Arachnida > Araneae > Theridiidae > Latrodectus > Latrodectus geometricus. The sequence continues at coordinate 17,021 of JAPDSC010004451.1, read as the reverse complement.
CTTTATATTTCATTTCATTTATTTGACATACCATAAGTATTATAAATAAAATGAATATCTGATGTTTTCTAAAAATATCTTTCTCTGATTACCCAAATGATAAAAACATTCTATTTCAAGTACTTTTACTCACGGAAACATAACACTTTCATTTATAAGCCTAATGGAATAAATTACCTCCTTTATAACCCTTTCATTAACCTGGTTTTTTTGTCATCTTGTATCTGACTCATTTTAGGCATGTTAATGTTCCTCTTAATATAACTTTATGACTATGTTTATTGCATCAACACATCATTTGCTCTACCGAAGGCTTAAGTTTAGTAGTATAAGCAATTCAATATTTATTTTATGACAATAAAAATATATTTTGCTTTTCCTTAAATTAAAATTACATTTTATAACCTATTTTGAAAGAGAGCTACTTGAGGTAAAAAGTAAAAGAGTTGTAATATGAATACTAGAAATAAATAATTTTTTTGACTAAGCTTATGCTATTTGAGATTTGAAAGTCGATATTAAGAAACTGAACTTCTAATTTTTCGACAGAGAAAGTTGAGATTAAGAAAAGTAATCATTATAGCTCTCAGATAAAATAAAAATTAAAATCAATTTCTTTAACATTTATCGTTTTATTTTTTTCATCATTTATTTATATCTACTTACAATACTTTTTGAATGTTTTAATATTTTTATTAAATTTTTAATTAATTATTCAATGACATTTTTATGGATGAACGTTTTTTACATAAACACCATTTAGTGGAATTCGTTAGCAAACGAAATTAAATAGAATTTTGTTATAAAACATTTAGTGAATGTTTATTAGAATATGAAAAATCTATTACTAATTATACTAGTAAAATATAGAAGCTTTAAGACCATGATAAAGCTTCTACTTCATTATAATGTCTTGTGTTTACATATGGTTTGAAAATGATTTCTTACAATTAGTCAGAACATTATGCAGTTGGTAGTTACAAATATATGGGTTTAATGGCTTTGAATTGTTACAAATTAATCTTAATTTTTAGTAATTGAGATCATTACCCTTACTCGAAGTGACTCATTGTAAGTCTATCGTTATCTCATAAATTTTGATTATTGAATATAAATTTTGCCATTTTCTATCTCCTGTGGTTTTAACTAACTTATGTGAACAAATAAAATAATGAAAATTGTAATTCCACTTTTTTAAAAGATAAAAGCGAAGAGTTAATTTTGACCATTATTTTATTTTTCCTTTTTACACCATAAAGTGGATAACATAATCATTGAGACCTGCTATAGGAATTTTTATATCATTCCCTGGACTTTGTCTTCAGGAAAACTTATATACAACGGGACATGTTCAGATGTCTCAAGAGAAGAAAATCTTAAAAAGTTCAAAGAGCTACCCTGTGTGCGGAACTGAAAGTTAAATTATTAGCACTTCTGGTTTTCGGTATAGCAATTCTCTGGGTTTGTTTCCTGTTTTAAGCATAAATGTATATACTGCTTTGAAATCCATTTTAAACGGCAGACATCAGTTTACTTAGAATTTATAGAAAAAATAATCTAGAGTATAAAACAAACCAAAGAAAGTGTACATACTGTAGGCAAATATGCAACTCTCATCTTCCATTGCTGAACTTTGGCTGAAAAACGAATCCCAATATTCTCCTCATTTAAAGAGTACGGTTACACTACTCTCCTCATTAAAGTCTACAGTGAACTATAAAAACAATATAAATAAAATTAAAATACTTCTTTAATAATAATTCCGTGGAATTTTATTTATTTTAGGGAACTTAATAGGAAAGTCTTTATCCCACTAATATAAGCACGATAATCTCATTCATATTTTATATATATTTCAATATACAGACAAAACATTATCATGGTATTATGTTCAAAGATGCTTCTACATTTATTATCATTTAAGAAATTCACTTTCTTCTTGATGAGTGGACACAAAGTGCTTATAAGGTAACTGTACCGCGTCTTTGAAGTATATTTGAAAAAAAGTTTATTAAGTAAAACAATCACCTAATACGACAGTTTTTTTTAAATTTAGTTGCATGAATTTGGCAACAGTTATTGAGACTTTCGTAGTGTCAAGAAGAGCTATAGTTAAGTTGCATAAAAACAAAATAATATCATTTGTCGGTTTTATTGATGAAGTGAGAAAATGTTTAATGAGGCAACTTTCATCATGCTTTCTAATTTTCTGAAAAATCATATCAAAGAGATGTTTATCCCGTACACAGTCAACCAAACTAACCATTATTGAAGCGCAGGATAAAATTTTATTATGACTTTTATCATGCCAATAGAAACTGATCCCGGTGTATGTAAGCAAGAAAAACCATTATTTAGTTCTATTGATGAGGAAAGAAGTGTTTCAGGAGACAGTCGTTGTTATATATTCGGAGCATTTAAAAAGTGATTGTCAATGAAAATCCATTGTTGATGTTGAGGCTTTTATGCATAGCTTAAAATATATGTTTTATTTAAATTTTGTCTCTTGCTCAGAGGAAACTCGCTTGAATTTTTGTATAAACATTGCAAAAAAGGGAAATGTTCCGGGAAATGGATCCCTGTCCATTTTTAAAGATGAAGTCACAGGGAAGAAGATGCTAACGAGTCGGTGATGGTAAGGTTTTCAAAGTGACTTAGATGTCATGTTATCAAAAGCCTCAATAATCATGTGTTTTTCACAGGAAATGCGGCAGAACAATTTGCGAAAAACATTCTTATAAGTTCTGACTCGTCTGATAATAAACTTGTCTTGTTGATATCAATTTTCTTTGTTCATATACGGCTACACGAGTTTTCGATGATTTCAACATTTTGCAATCAATAGAACTGTTCTCTCTATATATTTGTGTTTGCTATCATTATGTTAGGAAAATAAGCATTGTTTTCGTTAGCCTCAATCTTTACTGGACCATATTTCAAACTTTCAAAATTGAAGATGTTCTTAGCCCATCGAAATTGTCTGTCCGATTTAAATTTAAATATTAGTATAGTAACTTCTCCATTTAAATTTCAGATAAAGAAGCTTTTATTTCTTACAAAAACTTTTATTTTTTAATTTTCAGTATTTTAAAATTATTTATGAGTTGAATATTTTTGTGTCTCATGCTTCTCCAAACTTTTGTTTTCAGCATAAATGATGCAAAAGAGACAATAATTTTAAATTTCAATCAAACTAGCTACTGATAAAACTTAAAATATGTATTTTCATCTACCAGTATACTTGCTGCTGCACTTTTTTCTATGCAATATTGATACTTGTTAGCACTTCAAGTGATGTTAAAAAATATTCGTAAAAAATTATGAAAATTTCGGAATTATCATAAATTTAAAATATTTAATGGAAAAATTATACATGAAAAAGGATTGTAAAGGTTTATAAATAAAATTATTCAATTTAAAGTTATTGAAACGTGATTGTTATTTTTTTTAAAATATACAATTTTAATATAACATTTACAATAGATAAATTCCTAGTTCATTAAGAAATACAAACGCCACATTTTAAGAAATATTCAAAATAATCTGATTAGCCAAAGTGTTTCTATTAAATAAAGAAAAATTGCTCTACAAAATTAAGTGCTTTTACAAACCAAAGAATCATATAAAAAGCACTATATACATTAATTATAATAGTTATTTATTTCCCAAAAATATAGGAATTAAATATATTAATATATTAAAAAGAATATTACTCACAAAAATGAAATTTTGAAAACAAATTTATGAATTTCTTTTAAAATACCAATTTAATTAAAATCTATTTCTTTTAAAGAACTTAAATTTAAACCAGAAATTGTTTGAGAAGTATAGTTTTAAATATTTTTAAAATTAATATGCAATTTGATAGCATATTTTTCATTCTAATAATTTAATATTAACATATTTTTAAGAAATGTTTAATGTAAAATTTTTTTTAAATAAGTATGCATTTACTCCTATTAAAGTAAATTATTAGATAATAATCAATAATTGATTTTCTATTCCATTTTATTCTATTCCAAGAACAGAAGTTGAAATTTATGATGCAGAAGATCTCAATTTATTAGACCATTTAATGGGCTATTTGATAAAAGAAGTAATTTTATGAGGGGTATTTTATCTTTTTCTTCTATTTGTGTGCAGCTATTTCAACTGCAATGATCAGCAATGAGTACTATTTATCAGTATGATAAATACTATGCACTTTCATTTTTTGTCATATGCTTTGAGTACAAAATGAGTGGTACTGCTACTTACTATATATTATTTGTAATATTCTCAAGAGTTATATACATATTAAAAGGGATAAATAACAAATAGGTAAAATATTATGTTCTTTTAAAATTGAACTTCATATTTAATAAATATTAATTACAAAAATTTTATCTGTATTTGATGATTTTTAGAATGTTGAATAATATACTCAGATGGGGAATGACGTTTGTTTGATGTACAAATTCTACTTTGTTAATAGCTAATATTATATTTCTTAATATGCTTTTGAATTGAAATGTCAATATTAGCAAACAAATTGTTTTTAAAATTCACAGGTGCAAACAATACATTTAAATATTTTTAATTTCAGGAGATATATAAAGAATAAGTAAAAGGAATTTAATGAAGAAATTTTTTTTTAAATATGTATAAATTAAAAATCTGAATTTTTTATATTTTTTGTCTTTATAAGGAAAAAAAAACTCATCAAAACTCAGGCTAGTGATATTTATATAATTCAAATTTTAAAAACTTTAATTAAAAATTCAAAAATAATCACTTAAACGTATTCCCAATGGCTTTAAATAAAGTTTTATTTTTCAATATATTTTTTCCCGTGATTGTCTCAGATAAATTATGGAGATATATTTAAACAAGTGCAAAAAGCGATTGTCATTAGGTATTTGAATTGACCGTATTTGCTAATAATACAATTTAGGGATTGAGAAAAAATATGTCTATGACTTCTTAAGCTCCAAATATATTGAAACAATTACATAATTAAGTATTAATGCTGACATATTTATACATTGTTGAAACAGTAAAGAACCTCCAGGTACGTGATGACATTTATTTATTAAAAATAATCTTTGAATAAAGTAGATGGAATACATAAAAAGAACGTAATTAACCATAAAATGTTAAACAGCTGTGAAAAAAGTCCATAAAATCTAAAAATATAATTGTAAATAAAATTAAACATTCATGTTCCTCAAAAAATTTAAAACGTTTTTGCATAGAAATAAAACTGTGTGTGTGTTCAATGCAATAACATAAAAAATTATATTTTAGGTAAAATAATTTTACATTTTTTGCATACATCTTGATTGAAATGGAAATGCATAAAAATATTAGATACTTTTTTATAAATGATTCACAATTATTAAATAGTTAGAAACAACAAATAGTAGTAGGTTCTTAATTTATTATAAAATAATCATACCAATTTTACTATACAACATGTTTTTCATTACTTACCTGTTATTTTAACTGTCTGTAGCCATTTTGAAACAAATCTTTTATACTTGTTCCTTTTTTCAAACGACAAAGATTTGAGTGCAAAATTAAATAAAATTTAGTTTTTCCTGTAACATGTTCAATAATATTTATCCATTTTTTGTCGACATCATATGCCAATGTATAAAAGAGATCTTTCTATAATTTATTTGATATGCCACAAAGTATCAGAGATGGAGCGATAAGCTAGGTTTATCCAGATTATAGTGACTCTTGCTTCCATTTCCTTCTAAATCTCTCTCATCTCTCAGTCCATTAACTTGGCAAATCATTTCCTGATTGGCAACAGGATTCCAAGTAGCTTTTGCCAAAGTTTGTTAGTGTCCTGGTTGACCTCTACGTACTGCATTTCATTTTTTGGCATTCTCTTTTCGTTTGTGTATTCTAATAAATAAGAATATTCTTTTGCTGATTTCTCTGAAAATGTTATTGGATTAATTAAGTAATTCATTATTGTAAAACAATATTAAAAATTACAAAGTTTGTTTCACTCTAATTAATGACTGAAAAAATCAGCTTAGCGGCTTTTTAAAAATTATTTTATAAGGGTATTTAATAAAGGTATTTAAATCTTTATTCTATATAAATAGTAAAATTATTCAAGTTCTGATGATGAAGCATTGTCCAAAAATATATAAACTGTAATTTATATTATTTCATAAGGTAAAATCGAAAACATGCAATGCAATTTAAGTGAAATCTTTAAAAGTTAATTACTTGTTTTTTGTTAATATACATAAGAATATATTGTACGCAATAGTATAAACATTCGAATACTATAAGAATTAAATATGTTTTATTTGAAATATATTCGGATAAAAAATCTGGAAGAATAAAGCACCCTTATCTATTGAGTAAGCATATTATTCATATAAACTTCAAAGACGAATATGAATTCAACATGAGTAGTTTTTTCCTATATCAAATATTATATTCAAGTCTATTAAAGTTTGATCATATTTTGAAAATGTATACACACGATTTAAATGAGAAAAAAAATGATCAATTTATGAAATCTTTTTTGGAAGAAATGATTTCTTCCATAAAGAAATAATGTACTTGCAAAAGTTTTCTTAAAGAAAATGTTTAAAAGACATTTCTTAAAGTGAAAGGCATTTTATTTCTGTAAAAATTTGAAGCGTAAAATTTATGTATAAATTTATATGATAATTTAAATAGAAAATTAGAATAAAAATTTTGGAATTAATCTTTACTTGATAATATTTTACAAAAATTTTTGTTTTTTAATGGAAATAAAATAACTAAGGAAAATAAATAATGTAAATTTTTATTCTTCTTCTAAAAGATATTAAAAATTTAAATCAATTAGATGGGAATATAAAACTTTATAATGTTTAAACAACAAAAATGATGTACGCAAAAAGAGAAATTAATGATATAAATAGTATATAAGAAGTTAAAAATGTGATCGAAAAATGGATATGTGTGATTAAAAGATAAACTTTAAAATTTAAATGTATTTTTTTAAATTAAAGACTATTATATATTGATGTAAATTTAATAAAACGTAGAAAGGAACACGCTACATGTTTAAATTTAAAAGGAATTTGAATTTCGTACATAAGAGAGAAAAGCATTACCAATTTTAAAATTTTAATGCAATATTATTTTAATTTTAAGGTATTTTATTTTTACAAGAAATAAAAGGTTGTTATCAGCCTATAATTAATTTTCTTAATTAGAGGTAAAGTGATTAATGTAGAATTTTACAAGTTTGAGAATACATATCGAATAAAATTTTTAATTTCTTTATAATTATTATCATAATGATAACGCAAACGGAAACTTTTTTTCACATAAACTAAATTATTTTCCCATTCATCATATGAAAGTTTTTCATTCATAATGTTTATTATTTTGATTCAGGTATTTAATTTGCAAAAAGAGATTTCCGTCAAGTTTTGAAAAACGTACTTTAATACGTTCTGTAGCAACATTTAATAGACAAATGCATTTCCTTAAATTTTTAAACAAGAAGAGTCTCTTTAACATACAAATGCAATTATATGCAAGCCATTTAAACTTTTTTACCATTCTATTTTTGAAACCAATTACATTTTCCTGGTTTAGTTAAGTTGAATATCAAGTGCACGTTCCTGACAAAATTAATTGATTCGTTCTTCTGCAGGAATAATAAGTTTTACAAATTTAGATTTTAAAATACAGTCAATCAAACTCAAATTTTTTTTGCTTTTTGAATTATATGCAGTTATATTTTCTTTTTATTATTTCAAGATCTTTTTAAATTTCTTCAAAACACAATTAATTTACAGGTTTTTGAAGTTTGAAAATAGCAACTAAAATTATTCAGAAAATAGTTTATCTCAAAGATTTTCGTATTCAGATTCGCTACAATCAATAATGTTTCGAATAGAAATTTGTGAAAGCTACCCAAAATTTGGTATTAACATATAATTTACAGTAAAATTTAGACCCATATTCTGAAATATTTTTTGGTTTCATCATAATATTTTAATTCATTGAAGATCAACAAATGTTTTCATTATATCTTAAAGGAAATTTTGATAACTTATTGGAATTTCTAATTTAAATAAACAAATATTATTAAGAACTAGAAAAATTAATGTCTTGCAAACAAAGTTTTTGTTCCTTCTTTAAAAACATTGCATATTTGAGGTGTACTGATGATTTATGACTTAAATTACAAATCATATGACTCACAAAAACGAAGTTAGCCATCAGAAGAATTTTCTGAACTATATCAAATCTTGTCTTTTAAATTAGTTCAAAATAAATTAATATCAATAAATCTTTTTAAGAAATTATATGCATAAATTTTAAATTTTGATCTAAATGTTTTAATGATTAGTGATTAATAATTGTTATTTTTTTCTAAACACATTTCATATATATTTTTACATTGTTCAATTTTACAATCGATTGTATTGAAGGTTTAAGGAATTTCATCAATTGAGACTTTTTGCAGTTTGCTTTTAAATACATTACGTAGCTCCAAAAGTTTGAAATATAACAATAAAATACATGAACAATTAACAAATTATATATATATATATATATGTATATATATACAGAGAGAGAGAGAGAGTTTAAAATTAAAAAATAAAATCAAAAGTACAAGACGCATTAATTTTTAGAAATAATAAATCACAATAACAATTGAGTTAACTTCCTTATCAGTTATTTTGCTTGATTTAATTAGTTCCGAAGAAGTCACTAAGGACCTCTTAAGCTCTCTCTTACTAGCAATGTCAGCACTAAGATTTAATGCAGGACAGGGAATAAAAGTTAAGGTTTTACTGTGTTACTACTCCTTCAATACTCATTTCTATTAACTTGCAGTCTCAGGGATTATCAACAAAAGAGAGGAGGCTGGCTTTTGTTCTCGAAATTACTTTAGCGCCGCTGCCAAAAACGGTCGCCAATTGTCAAGAATTAGGAATTTTGCAGTACATTTCAAGAGTTTACTGCTAATGAAGTAAATAAAGATTTCAAATAAGCGTTTAATCTAGAATTTTTTAATTGTTTACAATCGCAAATATATTTTAAGATAATTTTGATAATTTTTAGAACATTAATATTATTTTAAAACTTATTTCATTAAATAAATTTAATAATCAAAACAAAATTAATAAAATGTTAAAATTTAATAAAAAATATATATATAGACCAACTTTACAACAATTAAAACTTCTTATAAGTAAGGAAATTATAATTTCAAAATAAATGTGTTGTTATAAACAAATAAGCTTGACGCTTTTATAAATGTATCTGTTTTATCATTCTTGTGTAAAATCAGAGTACATTCACTGAAATACTTTGAAGAATAATATTTAGATTGCATAACATATTATGGAATAATATACACAAATTAAAATACATTCCATTGCTTTTTTTATTACTTAAATATAATTTGCTTGTTATTAGATAATGCATTTATCGTCTGTATGTTATAAAAGAAAAAATAAAATTAGTTTTGTAATTTTGCATTACATAATATCTTGATTGAAAGATTCAATCAACTTTTGTATATTTCTGAACTAATAATGAGTGAACTAAAATAAAAAATTTAAAATTTATGTAATATTAATTTTAAGCAAATGTATTTATATGTTATACTTGAATAACATAGCATTTAAATGCTTTTTAGCTAAAAAGGAATTATTATATAACTTATTCTAAATAAAATTCGTAAATAAAATATCTTTATTCAACTATCCTCGGTATGTATTGGCAAGGGAAAATCATTATAAATTGTGTATAATGTAAGGTCAAAACATTGAAAGCACTTTTAGATTTTGCAAGTAAAATATTTGATAAATTGAACATAAGCATTTTTACGACTAACAACAATAAGCATTTGAATATTAACTTATAATATCAAGGTAATATAAACTTTATCAATAAAAGATACATCCCTGCATATGATTTTCGATATCAACCTACTTAAGGAGTTACAGGAATTTTTGCTAATATAATATTTTAATTTCTATGTTCTAAAGATAATAGCCAAACATTTTCTTTTTTACATTGTTCAGTAGAAAACAAGGGGTATGTTAAAAAATAAGGAAAATATATATGGTTTATTTACACAACAAAAGTTGACAATATTAACAATAAGATGATAACATATTTAAAAACTAATTTAAAACTAAATTTTGTCTTATTGTTTATAGATGTGTGGTTTACAAGCTATTTATTTATATATAATTCTACGAAAATACTAAAGTTTCAAATTAGGATATTATTTTTGCCGTACATTATACATGTACAGACAACAGTAGAATAAAAGGAGATGTGCCAAAATTTTATGGGCTGCAATTTCATTTGTTGTTGAACAAAAATGTCTCTAAAGCTATTTCTCTAAACAATTCTTTAAATTTTGTTTAAGGAATGTCTTTTCATAAAAAGCTTCAGATTTTCTGTATAATTCATCCAGATCTTTGTTATATATTTCCCATTTAAAGTAAATTTGGTAATGCCAAATTCGCTTTAACGGTAATATTTATTTTAGTTTGTAATATGCTTATTTACATTACTTATTCTTAATTTTATAACAAGCACGTTTACATTATTTTTTTTAATTATATAAAGAAAGGTCTAAGAGTTTTGATATTTTTCTTCTCACAAATCGGACATATGTGCTTTTAAATAGATCAAATACTGATTTTTTGTCATAGTTTAAAAGCTTAGAAACCATATCGGTGACAGAAGTCTGAAGACTAACAGTTAGAGGGTGTTGAAAACTCATTAAAGTATCAACTGCTTAGTTATCCTCGGGTAAAATCCTTTCATAGATAGTAGATTGTAATCACCTGTCACAAGGAAGGGAACTCGAAACACTCTCAAAAAAGCCACTCTCACAAACGAGTATGTAGAACTCAGAAGACCAAAATCCACTTTTTGCTGTTCAACAGTTGCTGATCGAGTCTTACCAAAGGTAAAAAATTCTCATAATACAGCAAGGTGAACACAAATATTTAAAATCTTGCGTAGAGATGAATCTAAGAGTTGTACAGATATGGTATAATTTTAACTTATCACGAAAATTCTTATGATCTTTTGACTAATATTATTTAGTACATCTTCCTATATAATTGCTTCTAAGAGTTGCATTATGAGAGATAAAACAAAATGCTACGCTGGATAATCTGACTTATTAGTGAAATATTAAATTAAATTGAATCATTGATAAAAATTATTGAAAATGAAAGGAAAAAAAAAAGATTGCTCCCATTCATTACTTTAGCAAATCAGGATGAGTACAAGTCGATATGAAGGGTGAGATAGATTTATTGATGATAGATATTCAAATAAATGAACTAGACTTCATTGGAATGGCCAATATCTCAATTAGATGCAATCATTTACACCAATGAATAGAAATAAAGTATAAGTTTAGAGAAATTATTTCTATGTTATGAGATTCAAATCTTAGCAATCAACGGTTTAATGTCTCATTTCATATGGTGATATGCTCAATATCAATTTCTACATTATTAATGTCAAATATTTTTTCTTTTGATTTTTGATCTACCTCAAAAATAATGAGATGTTACTAGAGCATCTTATAAGAACGAATGTTATTTCTCATGGACTTGCTATCAGAAGCATTTTTCAACGAGGCTGTACTTGTCCATTCTCAACAAACTTATTATTTGCAAAAAGTCCTCTTAAGTACAAAGTATTACTTAATATTAAGTAATATTTGTATATCTATAGGATTAATTTTGCAAGCAAAATTGCATATCTGCTATATGTTTGGCCATTAAAAAGTTTAATTTCATTGTTCCTGGTCATAAATTCCTAAAGACTTCAATAAACTTTTTTTTATAAAATCATTTCAAAACGAATGGCATTCTGCATTTCTCTCACAGGTGGCGTAAAAAAGTTCTAGAACAACCGTAATATTCTCGAACTCTTGTGTAAAATTATTACTACAATCGAATATTAATTTCTAACTTTGATTTGTCTTCTAAATGTTTAGGAATATTCATTTAATTCTGGCAACTTCTGAATTCAATTTATTTTGATTAGGGATGTATCTATGCACATATATAAAGGGCAGGAAAATGCACTTACTTTTGTAGCTAAATTTGATATAGAAAACATACATTTTGTAAAAATATTTAACTGCAGAAGCTAAAAGAAATAATAGGTAACAATCTCGTTTCATCCGCACACATTTACTGAAAAAAAAAGCTTTGAATAATCACCAAATCATGATCTCTTTAAAGTTTAAAAAGTTTTTAATAATAAAACTATATAAAAAATTTAAAAAATTACTTTTTAAATTTAAGTGATTTAAAGCATTGAATATTTAATTATTACAGGAATTGTCTCTGTAAAATGAAGAAAATTCAAATAAACTTTTATTTTACTTTTTTTCTTCGCCTAATGATATTAAGAAAATTTTTCATAACATTTTCTAAAATAATTATAAAACCATTTCAAACTTATTTTATTCCACTTCCCAGAGATTATTTTTTAAATAAAGAGAAACAACAACACAATAAAATATTTTCCTTCATTTTCTTCAATAAAATGTATATGTAGCCAAGATTAGTTAGTATTCCAGCAAATGGATCTGCGCGACAGTTTTTAAAAAATAATACGTTTACTCAAATTATTGCATACTCATAAAATCCAGAAAATATCTAAGAAATAATATACATGATATATCTTAAATTAATGGGAAATTTAATTTAGTAAATTTAAATAAAATTATAAAAAAATTAATATTATAATAGATTTTGCATGTTGTATTATTTTATGAAATGTATTGAACAGAAATAAAACCAAAAAAAGACCTAAAAATCAAACTTATATTAAGAAAAATAAATATGAAATTAAGTAAAGCAGTAATTAAATAATTCCAATTAAATTATTTGGCTGATTAACTGAATGAAGGAGTTCTCAAAATTTGAGAAGCATGTAAATGTCATTTTAAAAAAGACGTGCACTGAAAATTGATCCTTCAAATTTTTTGTATATTGAAAAATACTATAAAAAATTATGTGTTGAAAGGGAAGAAAATACTAATGACACCTTCGAAACTGTTACTTATTAATTTTATAATTTAATATTTGTCGTTGATTGTATTTATATACTAATCCTACAAAACTATTCCGTTACCTTTTTCAAATATTTTAGTGGTCAAAATAATCTTAATGTTGACGTTTGAAAAATGTTTCTGAGAATTATTTATAAAAAAGTAAGTTTAAATAAGTATACATATTAAAATTCAAGTAACGATCCAATAAAGGAAAATTTCACTTCCATTGCAATCACTAAAGGATTAATTTCTAGCATTTCAGATTGTATACTTTTGTTTTAGTCACAGATATTTTGCTAAAAGAAATTAAATAATTAATTATAATTCTTATTTGGTATCTTGAAAACTTACATCTTAGTATATGTTTTAACTGCTTCTTATCTGTAAAGGAAATATCTTGGCATGAAAATGTAATCTTTCAGTTAGGAGTAATACAAGTTGACATTTCATTCAGATGTTTTCCCGTAACAGCTTATGTAACGCACAGATTTTATCTATGCGGTAATTTAATGGTAATTGATGTCAGTTAAGGTTAAAGGTCCTATTGAAACAGGAAAGATAAATGTTTCGGATAATATATTTACCCATCGTTTGCTACGATTTTCAGTAGAAAAAAAGTATAGTAATAATATAAAAAATAAATAGCTCTATAAGTTCTCTGTAAGACTGAAATAAACATTCGTATTTACCATGTCTATTTATAAAGACATGGTAAATGCAATATCGCAAGATATATTTAGTCAAGTTTTAATAAACATCTTTTATGCGAAGGCTCACTTGAATTATTGTCTAAATTGCTATATAATTTATTAAAATTTGAATAATATAGTTTGATATGTTCATAAAATAATTTGAGATTTTTTAATTAAGAAACTCGTTTATTTTTCTTACAGTCGCTTTATAACAGAAAAAGATTTTAGACCTTGAAAAATTAAAAAAATATACTTTTTTTTCTTATATTATAAATAAATATGTTTTTAAAAAATCTTTTCTGAAATTAAATTAATATAAAATTCTGGTGTAAGAGTTATTAGTTTTAATACTTGTCTCAATAGATATGTTTATATTATATATATATATATATATATATATATATATATATATATATAACAAAATTTAGTTTAGTAATGGTATTGTTAAGCACATATAATTTAATCAAAGAAGTCCTAAATGTATATTAAAATAAATATTGAAAATAATTAATTTCTTTTTAAAATTATTCAAGTAATTTGATGGTCTGAAAGCAATAATTATTAAAATTATAAACAATTTTTAAGATTATTCGCAAAACAAATTTTCTAAGGAAAATCCTTGAAACTTATATGAAAAATAAAAGACTAGATTCTAGCTATAAATAGATTGCGCAATAACGTATTATATATAAATGGTGGAATAATGTTTTTCATTTCTGCCTACATACAAAATTTTCTTATACATTATATACAAATAAACACTCTGTAAAATGCAGATTTACTTAAATTTATGACTTAAGTTAAAGTAATATTTTTTTGTTACGTGTGTATAATCACATCTAAAATTTAGAATAATTTAAAAATTATTATGCATTTAAATAGAAAATATAAATATTATAGAAGTGATCTTTGCATTCAATAATGCTAGTTGTCAACAAAAATCACTCCATTCTTTAATTTTGAATTCTTCGTCTAACATGAAGTTTATTATTAAATTAAAGAAAACTATCTCAATAACATAGTGAATATAAAAATCACATATTACTTTTAACACAAAAATTAAAGCTTTAAAAATTTTAGTCAATCCTTTTTTAATATAATTGCAAGATATTATGATTTTTATTTGTGTCACACTATTGTTGCCTTTTTCATTAAATGATTGCTTTTAAAATCGTTTCTTCATTTCTGCAAAACAGAATATCATGAATTTAAATTTTAATTTTGCTCAAATTTTCGGCTTTTGCAATTTTTTTTGATAAGCAAAATGATATTCAGCTCAAAAAATAATTTATTACAATATAAAAAACTTTGATATTTCATCAAATATCACATAAAATGAATTTAAACTACATTCAGTACAAAGAAAAAGTTTTCTTATAATTAAAATATATAAGTTTAAAAAATATATAAGAAAAGTTTTAAAATTTACATTGAATATCCAAAATGAATTAAATATGTTCTCTCAAAATACTTAAAAACTGATAAAATAAGTTCGCAATTAAATGTAGTAATAAATTTTAAAC
>JAPDSC010004440.1:24160-42045 GCA_026290005.1 Latrodectus geometricus | reverse complement strand
ATATATATATATATATATATATATATATATATAAAGAGAGAGAGGCACAGACCTTTGAACGGGTGTATTTGTGTTCAAACAAAAAGGAGTAAAACATTTTATAGAATTATTTAAGTTGGATGTATTAAAGACATTGGGGTAATTTTAATAGTAAAATTCCACGATATATATCTACAAGCTGTTTATTAGAATGCATATATTTAATGCATGTTGAATAGGAATAAATAATATATTTTTATAATATTTTATTGTGAATGTAAATTTAGTCGATTCAATTTGGTTTGTAAAAATATATGAAAGTGTATTAAATAAATATGGACACAAAAAATATGTTTCAAAATTTTGCAAAAAGAATTTCAAATAATATTTGTTCAATATGCATCTTGTTAAATATGAATTCCTTATATTATTAAATAGGTTAAACTATATTAAAATATTCCTTGTTACTTCCTCATAAAAATATTTCCAACTTAGTCCTTTTCATATAATAAGGTATTATACGCATTTTATAATATTCTTAATTTTATTACGTAACAAGTTTATTATATAATACAAAGATTCTCTCACTGAATAAACTCTGTATTTTTATTATTGAGACCAAATGAATAAAAATATTTTTCTTTTACGTCTGAATAAATTTCAAAAGAGAAAATATATTCAGACATACTATACCTATTGTGTCTTTGAAATTTCTTTATCAAACTACGAAATTACTTAAAGCACCAAAATGAATTAAAAATAGTTTGAATACAATATAGAAACAGGCAACATTTACCTAATATTGTAGGAGCATTTAAGAAAAAATGTGATAGGTATAAAAAATGCTAAAATAAAGTTAGTTACAATAATTTTTATAGTATGTTTTTGTATGCGTAACGTTTTATATGAA
Organism: Latrodectus geometricus; assembly: GCA_026290005.1. Taxonomy (NCBI): domain Eukaryota; kingdom Metazoa; phylum Arthropoda; class Arachnida; order Araneae; family Theridiidae; genus Latrodectus; species Latrodectus geometricus. The sequence continues at coordinate 41,156 of JAPDSC010004440.1, read as the reverse complement.
TGATACAATTTTTTTTAACTTAGATATTATTTATATATCTAATTATAAAATTAACTCCATTTATTGACGTAACAATTTTTTCTAAGTCACAAGTGTTTTGAATAATTGGTTGATAAAATTTACAATTACTAAAGCTGATTAAATTTGTCAAATAAAGAAAAATTTAATTTATGTTATTAACACAAAAGTATGTATTGTGGAAAACTTAAGGCACTTATTCCTATTATAATTCATTTCCGTTATTTAATTGGTATAATCTAACAATTTATAAACCTATGTTGTTAAGCAAAATCACATAATTCCATATTTTATGTGGTGTGGAATAAATGAAGTACTTCAGGAAAATGCAGAGAAAATGATTTCTGAAATCTCTTTAATTTGATTGGATCAACATTCTTAATTATAATACTTCATTGCTTTAATATTATTGGCTCACTAATATTCCTTACTATAAGAGTGGGAGAGTCATGGTTGTGCTAATCAGTTTGGCATAAATTAATCAGTTATTTTATTTACTGGAAACAATGCACTGAAGGATTTCTTTTATGAATAATTTAAACTATTAATCAACTCAGAAAATCCTGAAAATTTGAGTAAAATCCGTTCTTTGGCATCATTAGTCCTGTGTAGACAAGGGAAATATTCCTAATTTAATATGCATATTAATTTGAAGTTTAGAACAACTCCAGTAATAGGCTCGACAGTTTTACTAAAGTTCCCAAATTTGACCCATTGAGGAAATAATTTTTTAAATATATATAAAACAGATAACACATTCTGTTAAATATTTTTTAAATTGTTTTAAAATTCTATTTTATATTTAATACTTCATTACATTGTTATATAGACCATAGAAATCAGTAGTTAATACAATTTTAAGTTTTAAATAAACCTTTTTGTACATTTAAAATTATGTTGCAAAAAACCAAAAAAGTTTGAGACATATCACGAGATTTTTATTTTATCCTCATTAAGTTTTATGATGTTTGGAGTTAAAATTATTAAAATTTAAAAAGAAAAATAATTTTTTTTTTTGCAGTTACAGACAAGAAATTTTTGTAGATTGTTAATTAGGAATTAAAAATTAACCGCGTTAAAGTTTGTTTTTTCACTTGAAGAAAATCTTCTAAAAATGAATAAAATATGTTCATACTTTTTCCTTATTCTAGTCTAAATTTGTTGATGAAATTTTAAATAGTTTTCTTATTTTATAGACATTTTTAAAAATTTTTGTTAATTCTTATTTTGCACTTATTTGTTAACTACCATAATATAATTTTTTAGAATTTAGTTTTCACTAAATCAAAAATTCCTAAAAATTAACATTTGTTTCCTCTTTTAATTTTATTTCTCACTAAATTTGCTGACATAGTTTTAAAACTCTTTCGTAGATTCCTATTTTGCTGTTTTTCTGTTAACTAACACTATAAAAATTCCTTAGAAGTATAGTAAATATTTAGAAGTATCTTATAAAAATGCATAAAATACGTACATTTGCTTTTTTTATTCCTATTTCAATAATGTATGTGATCTTTTGAATATTTTTAGCAAAATATTAAAACATCTCAGCTGCAGAAAATAAAACTTGGTAATAAATCAGAAGTTGTTCAATTACATTATGAAAATGAAAAATTGAATGTTCACTAAATTTCTTAAACTTTGTGCCTATAGTGATTATTTACTCATTGTTAAGATGTAGTAAATAAATAATATGTCTATTTTTTGTGAAATAAAATATCACATGGCTCTATATAACAGGGGTGGCCAAGCTGCTTGATGGTCTGAGTCATTTTTTTAAATTTGAAATTTTTCACGAGCCGTAATTAAATTTTGTATTTAAAAGGCATGCAAAAAAAAGTCTTAAAATTTTTTTTATAGAAATTATATTTACTGAAAACACATAAATAAAAGTACAAAATATGTGTATTGAATTTAAATTTTAAAAATTAAACACTTATTTTACTATTATTGATTATTCTTTGAAATTTGGTGAATAATTGGCGACAGCACTTTTCAGTAATGTTTTGATATGCTGGTCTCTTAATACTAATCGGTGTTTGGATTTCACTAACTTTACGGTGGAATAAAATTATTCTCATAAGTACGTTGCTCCGAATATTGAAATAATTCAACGAGCAGTTTTTTTTAATTTAGAACACTTCGATTTTGATACAAATTTCCAAAACTCAGTAATCGTCGTTGACTTATGCTTTAATTGTAGAGCTTGATCTTCTTACTTCTCTATTAATTCTAATTCTCCAGATACTTTTTGGGTCATAATTATATTGGAAATGGAAAACTCACCTTGAATTACGTTAATTTCTAATGGATTAAATCAAGAAACTATTAAAATATTTAAAATCTTGAAATCTATTTTGGAATTCTTTCAATATTTCTTCTAGCATTTTATATACTCATTGAGTATTTCTTGGAGTAAATGCAATAAATTTTTTTATTTGAGGAAAATGACCAAATGTGTTTTATTTTTTACGTCTTTTTGAAAAAGTTGTAATTTAGTTTAAAAACTAACACTGTGTCAGGTCAGATATTATTTTATCTTTAATCGGCAATTAAAAATTCAGTGTTTGAAAATGTTCCATAACATCAGTCAAAAACATTAAGCGTTGTAACCACTCGTCATCGTCTAATTCTGAATAGGTTATTTCCTTTTTTTTAGAGAGAGAGAGAAATACAATTATCAGTTAAAACAGATCTACAAATCGATTTAATATGTTGTAACTCAGAAAATATCTAAAATGCAAAAGAAATGAATGTCATTTGGAAGTTCTTCATCTTTTAATTCTTCAAGGAAATTTTTGAATTGTCGATAATTTTTTGCATTGGTGTAAATGTAATTTACACTGTTTTCATAACATCAGGATATTTTAAACATTTTGTAACGAGATGTTTTTGGTGAATTATCCAGTGAATCGTCATGAATTAAGGAATCTAAGAATCATCTCTTAAAAGTCCAATAAGATCGTTTTTTTATCCAGTATTGCTGGAGCTCCATCAATTGAACTGCTTATAAAGAGGCACATCAAAAGTTTTCACTGGAATCAAATGCATTTTTAATATCGATACCACGGGTTGACTCTCGAAGTGCTACTAAATCTAATAACACTTCTTTAATAACGAAGTCAGGTGAAAAAAAATGTATGAAAGCTGCCAATTAGGGATGATTTGTGATATCTGTTGATTCGTCAAGAGCTAAGTTGAATGTAATACTGTTTGTTCTCAAATAATTTCTTAAATTATATTTATGAAATGTATTAACTGCAGTTATGTGTCTTTCGGTTGAGCTTAGAGATGGGAATTTGCGAAACAACTTTGTACAATATTGCATTATTTGGATCTAAAGAGTTAAGTACATCTTTCAACCCCCCCTTTTTTTAATAAACTCTCCTTCTCCATACGGGCGTTTTGCACGAGCAATATTCCAGGCAATAACAAAACTGACTTCAGCTACATTATTTAAGTTGGTTGCTAAAGGTGATCAAAATTGACTGTTATTTACTTAAATTTGATTTTAAAGAAGCAAGTTTATCTGATCTTAGTTTGGAATTTGGAGGAAATTGATCAGAAAGCTGAGGATGATTGGTTTCATAATGTTGATGTAAATTGCTAGCTTTATAGTTTTTTCCTGTAGAATTACAAATTACACATAATGTTTTTCCGTTATTGCCAATAACAAAGAAATTCTCCCACTCACCATTAAAATTTTAGTATCTTGTTTGTATTTTCTTTATTTTCGTTCTCTGTTGAAATATTTTTAAAGGAACTGGAAATAAATAAAGAAATTTAGAAAACACAAGTCTAGTGTTATATCAAAAATAACAACACGTGTTACATACTAAAAAATAATTATAGTTATTTTACCGAAAATTCTAAATTACAAATTACATTCGTAACAAGACTGATACAAACTGCTTTTCGTCCAGAGCACATTGTCAACTGTCCGTTCCAATGAAAGTTTACAAATTCAAAATGAGTCTTGCGTCGGATGATTACACAACTGCTTATGTTCGCTCGCTCATTTTTCGATGAGTCATATCATTTTAAACTTGAAAAGAAATTAAATTTACTACAACGTTGCACTTAGTCTTTTATATTTGTTGTTAGTAATTTAAAAGAAAGAATAATTTGAAACACATACAAAACAATAATGACTTTTTAAAATATAACACAAAAATGAAGAGAGTACTCGGGTACATATATAGAGAGCCACAAAAATTCTATCAAAGAGCCGCAGGTTGGGCTCCCCTCCTACTATATAATAATAAAATCAATTATGAGTTAAAAAAATCACCCAAAAATGTATGCTATTGAAAAAGATGGCAGATTCATTTATAATTTCGTAGTAAAAATTTTAAACCTGCAATGACTATTAAGTCCCTTAAAGTTTGCAAAATCGAAAAATACAGAAACATTTCTTTGAAAATAAAGCATTAAGCTTATCGATTTTACTTTTTCAGATTTCAAAGTTTATTCATAAAATAATTTTAGCTAAATATTGCAAAATATCTCTTTAATATCAAAATAATTACCAGAAAATTATTGAAAAGTCTTTTTCTTATAAAGAGAGTAAAGTTATTTACTTTATAAGTAAAGTGTTTGAAATAATTGATTAAAATTAGAAACCCTTTAATTTTTTGCTTAGTCAGTACAATTCGGTAATTGTCTTTATTATTGTGCCTTTTTATGGTATTTTGAAGTTAACAATATTGATATTTACTTTTTATAGGAAAAATATGAAGGAAAAATCACTAATATTTCAATTTCACCAAATTTTCGTTAAACTAGTTACTGACATTATGTATAGATGACTTTATATATTTTTTAATATTCAAACAGATTTTTCGATTTTAGTCATTAAAAATTATAATGGTATCTGTAATGAATTCGTGTTTTTGCAGTCATAATAGGTCATAACATATTTTGATTCAGTAAAATGGTGAAAATGCGCTTTAGGTCCCCTACTCTGCCAACTTGGCGAAAGTGTGCTGTGGGTCCCGTACTTGGCGGGTTTTCAAAAACGCTGTTGCCATGGCGATAATGGAATACGATTTTTAACGGTTTTAAACTAGTTAGCAGCCAATGAAAATGACCGATTTTTTAAACTGAAACTAATTAACGACCAATGAAAATGCTAAAAGAAAAAAAAAACAATTAATGAGCATGCGCGAAAAAGCGCAAATTATTTCCTCCGAAGGTTGCCATAAAGATCTCATTAGGTATAAAAACGTCTGGTTTACTACGCTTGGTGCATTTATCGCCAAGTTGGCAGAGTAGGGGACCTAAAGCGCAGATTAACGAGTAAAATTAATCCAATTACAATTTTATCACTATGGAATGAGTTTTCAGTTACAAGTAATATCACCAATGCATACATTGGCGGAATTGTTGATATCTTGGAAAGTCATGCATTAGCATTAATTTATAAACTAAATTACCAACACATGGTTTCAATAACCAGTAATTTATATTCTTAATTTTTTGATATTTAGTAAATAAAATTAACAAAATAAATGTAAAAAAACTTATTTCCTTTTTGAAATATTAATTAATCAAATTCTCATTATTCTGTAATGAGTTGTCGCAAATGTTTCCACACCTGAAAATATTTTCATTTTTCATAAAGTTCAAAACAAAATAGAAAATATGTTTAGGGTTAGAACCTAGCAGAATCCTTACCCTTGGCGTAAATAATTTTGGTTAGCGATAAAGTTCTTCAGTCTTAGTAATCCTACATTAATATACTAGACATGATAAATCTAACTATTTCTGGAATTCTTATTTCGCCATTTTGTTCTGCTTTGGCACTTTTTTTCAGTTTGTCATCAAGGGTATGGGTTCTACAAGGATTTTACCTAATTTTTATGTTCTCAAATTCTACAAAACAATTTTTGAAGCAACACAATTTAAATGTTATTTCTAAATTTGAACCGTTGTCAAAATTTGAGTCACTCATAAAGGTCATTTAGTTTAAAAAAGTGAAATTTGAGAAAAATTAATTTTGTTGAATACATTAACTTTTGAAATTTTTAGTTTATTAATTTCATTCGAAAAATAAATAAAATATTTTGGAAAATAGAAATGGTAAGAAACACATATATTAAAAATTAAAATATTTGTCAAGCTAGTACAAGTTTTCCTTCTCTCTAAATGCTCGTGTTACGGTTACAAAGTCAAAGAGAATGACAAAGTTTATTATAAACTCTTTTTCCTTATTATTTTGATATTGTTTACCTTGCTATTTTAAATTTTTAATATTTTGAAGAAATTTATAAGGATATTTCCCTAACAAAATTATTTTCTACATTTTCATTACTTGTTAATATATTAGGTTGGGGAAAAAGTTTTTTTTCGGTAGACGTCTGTAGTGATCGCTATCTCGTGAGGTATCTATCAAAAAATTTCAAATTTATGCTCATTGGAAAGGTGACATTTGACACTAAAATATTCTCTTGCGGTTTTTTGTTTGATTTATTCAATTATGAGTACAAGGTTTTAAAAATAGAAGACAACAAACAGAAAATTCGATACATTTTAGTTTTTCTTTTATAATGGGGAAATGCTAACCAGGTGGCTAAAATTGTGAAAGGTGTTTATCGTCCTATATATGACTGTAATTTTTACGCACAATTTTGGTTTCGTCGATTCCGTTTGGGTATTTGGATGCTAAAGATGCACCTCGCATGGATACAACATCGTCGAGAATGTCTATAAAGTATCAAAAATTATCAAACTTGACAGCATGTCAGCAGTCGTAGCTTCGCACAAGACCTAAAAATCTACATGAAAACTGTTTTAAACCTTTTTACAAAGCGAATCTGAAAGAAGCTACAAAAAGTTCACGTAAAAATAATGGGTTTCTTTTTCCCCAATCTAATATAAGTCTGATTATGTTTACTAAAGTTTGTATAAAATGGCATATAACTATTCTATTTCAATTGGCGTTTTTTTTTTCTTTTAAATTTTTATAATAAATTTAATTTTATAATTTTTTAAAACATCTTTCAGTTATTAGAGAGAAAAAAAATTATTCATTGTTGTGGAACAATAAATTTTACAAATATTTCAATGCAATACTTTTAAGTTTTATCCAAAAATTAAATAATTTCATCCAATACCCAGCTAGTAGGTATTTTCACCTTTTTTAAACAGCAAGCGGCGGAAATGATGACAGTTTTAATAAAAGGGACATCCCGTTGCCGTACCATTGTGCTATGAAAGTCGGTGGGTCTTCTAAACTTAGAATCAACCACCAAATAATGAACCTCTAAACTTGGCCTACCATACACAGAGGTACCTTTTCACTCTGAGGATAAAGCTACCTCAATATATTTCAGGAGCCCCAGCTGCCATTACTGAATACGATGAACACTGTAATCGATACAAGTTTGAATAGATTTCCTAACGTTTCTTTTGACATACGAAAAAATCATCTAAAACAAGCATCGATATTGTATCTACTATTTTATCTATTATTTGAGTCCTTCATATTTCTTCAGACTAATATTTCAAATTAAAGTTTTTATATTTTAGGTGACAACAGTATTTTTGTTTTGTACTGTATAATGTATACTAAAAATTAAATTTCAAACTTATTTATGCATACTTTAGTGTCATATGTAATAGTAAAATGTGATAAAATCTTATATATTTAAATTGTTATACATTCAAGTATAACAGTTAATAAAATGCAACTATATAAAATTGTTTAAAAAAATGATACGCAAAAAATGCTTTGAAGTTTTTTCAATATAGATAAAAACAGTTTTTAATAGTTAGGAAAAAGTTTAAGACAAAAAGTTTGAACAAATGTTATTTATTATAATATAAATTAGAATATTTATTTTATTCAATTTATAAGAATATGTTATAAAATGTGAAAAAACAATATTGTTTACATTTTGCCAAATATTCAAATACATATGATTTTATTCATTTTTATAATATTTCCTTTCATTAACAGTGCAATATAGCTAAATCTATGAGTTAAATAACATCATTTTTAAATTAAGGTTTGAAAATTCCTTTTTTTTTTAACTTTTACTTGCAAGACATTGACACAAAAAAATTTAAATTTTTCAACATACTTTCAAAATGAGAATCACAATAATTTGAAAAATAAAAGTACTTTACTCATTCCATTAATATGCATTCATAAAATTCTTTCGATCATTTAAACTCACACTTTTAAAAAGAACATAGCTGTGACAGAAGAACACTCAACTATAACGTTATGTCTAAATACAGTAGAAGTCCGATAATCCGGCACGTTCGGGACCGGATCGGTGCCGGACTACCGAAAATTCCGGACTATCGGACGGTAATTATAAGAACAATAGGTTAATAATTAAACTACAAATACAGTATGCAAATACATTCAACAAAGTTTATTTTACATCTCATATAATGTATGTACACGTACTGTAAAACATATTTCACTTAGATTTAAAAAAGTCATGAATGTCTTTGTTTTCTTGACTTTTGACGTTTAGTTTAAAATTCATTTCTAATGATATGGAAATCAATAATTTCTGAAGCACTGTACTAGCCTCAGCAAAAGAGATAAATTTATTTAGCTGCAGCTTTTGCCCAGCTGATTTTTCCTTTTCTTCCATTTCGGCATCTGAGTCACTTTATTTAGGCTTAGGTTTTGAAAACATGGTCACCCTGTGTACAGTTAGAACGGAAATCACTTTTTTTATAAACAGTTTCAAAAGTTACGTTTACTATTGACTAACCGGCCGCTAATTGTTTCCGAACAATACCGAGCGCTTCCGGATGATCTCGAACCACTCAGAAAACTTCCGAATAGCTCTCGAGCTTTTTTATTTCCTTTACAGACATACTTTGGGAGAAAACCAAAATTTTTACAATTTTCCGGAGAGATGCCGGACTATCGGGCATTCCGGACTGTTGGATGCCGGATTAATGGACTTCTACTGTATTGTGTCGATTTTCATTCTAAGGAATCGCTTAAAATAAAAATCGTTCGGTAAACGTATTTAAATATAATACTTACCAAACGATTTTTACATACCTCAAAATAATTCTTATATCTCTTAATTCTAATTAATTAATCGTTTTCAAAATATTTAGCTTATAAATGTAAGAACATTATAATTTTTTATTTAAATTTCCAAAAAAAAAAAGGAAAATATTTTCTACAAATTTAATTTTTTCTCTAAGAATTTTATTTTCATTTATTTCAAACAAAATGTTTTTTTTTCCGTGTGCGTATTTATTTTCAAAATGTTTCTTTTAGTATTGGTTGATATTGAATCGCAACCAATCAACACTCAATTCAAAATTTCTTGTTAAAATAATCCAGTTTGGCTTTGTAATCTGCGGATTTGGCTCTGTATTTCACTTTCGGAGATAGGCTGGGTCCAAATAGGATTCAACTATCACTTTAATTACCTTTAATGTGGAAGTTTTGATTAAACTTTCTTTTAAATCTAGTTCTTTCATTGAATATGATACAATTTATATGATATATCAATAATACAATATTCTTTTGTCCCATACTTATTGTAAGCATAACAATTGTACGCATACATTCTGTCATGTCACAATAATCTCATGTCACAATGAATGAAGCTTCTTTTCTCACCCATTTCATCTGTATTCATTATAAAATGGTTTCTTCTGTAGATCAAAACAGGAGAAATCTGAATAGAAAGTTCTGAGATGGTTGAATTCAGTGAGTTATCTTGGTAAACAGTGTTTCAGACTTCATACAAATGAATATAGAACACAATGTATAGAGCACTTAGAATATTGTATTTATGAATAGTGCAATCAAACAATGTCAGAATTAAGGGATTGTCCAAAGATATCAGTGAATATCAAGGTTTCTGGAGGTTAAATTCAATGAAATGTCTCTTTGAGCAGATAATAGTGTGCCTATTTTAAATGATATTCAATTGAAAATGTGGAATTTATTCTTATCTAATAACAACCCATATTTTACGTCATAGTAGATATAGGTTTCTGTTGCAAAAACCCGTAAGTAATAAATATTTACCATATCCCCTTTGAATGGAGATTAATTTCTGTAAGTCACATATTTCTCATAATAATGAACGATTATTGATAAAATATAAAAAGTGTAAAACATTTAAAAGTAATTTGGCAAGAAAGTTTATGACAATAATTTTAAAATTTAGAAACATCAATAGAAAGGTGAGAAATGGAGCTTCCTATCCAAAAAGTTGTGTCTTTTTCATTTATTCTGGATGAAAATAAAGAAGGCTCAGAAATGCTGATAATTGTAATACTTAGTTATAACTTTGATGTTCAAATAAAACCGTTTCCCATCTGAAAGGGAAAATTACAGGAATATATTAAACCCCCTCCCACACACAAACCTCACATAGGTTGGTATAAACGATTATACATATAAGTATATATTAGTTTGGGGAAAAAGTAATCCATTATTTTTTCGGTAGACTTCTGTAGTGATCGATAACTCGTCAGGTATCTATCAAACAATTTCAGATTTATGCTCGTTGGAAAGGTGCCATTTGACACTAAAATATCCTCTTGTGGTTTTTTGTTTGATTAATTCAGTTACGAGTACAAAGTTTTAAAAAATGGAAGACAACAAACAGAAAATTCGATACATTTTCGTTTTTTTCTTGTAACGGCGAAAAAGATAGCCGGGTGGCTAAAATTGTGAAAGGTGTTTATCGTCCTATAGAAGACTGTAACAACCAGTTACGTACAATTTTTGTTTCGTCGATTCCGTTCGGGTATTTTTGATGTTAGAGATGCACCTCGCATGTGGATACAGCATCGTCGAAAATGTCTATAAAATATCAAATATAATCGAAGTTAACCGCATGTCAGCAGTCGTAACGCGCAAGACCTAAAAATCTACATGAAAGCTGTTTTAAACCTTTTTACAAAGCGAATCCAAAAGAAGTTACATAAAGTTCACGTAAAATAATGGATTTCTTTTTCCCCAAACTAATATATATATCTAAATGCATATGATCACACGATTGAAAAGGAAATTTGAAAACGTATTGAGCACATTATGGTATAATCAAAGATACTGTCGGAAAACATACGTATAATATATACATTTAGAAATTTATTTTAATAACTCGGCACATATATCAATTTCTGAATTTTTTAGGCGACGAAAAAATGTTGCCAAATTACGTAATAGTGACTTAATACCACGAAGGCGCTGTAATTGTGACGTCATAAGTTCCTGAAAAAAGCTTGCACACGTAAATAATAAATTTAAATCTAATAAATAAAAAGCATAAATACATATATTTGAAATATTTGGATTTTAAAAAAAGAAAATATAAGAATATTAATTAAAATACTAAAAGGGAGTAAACTGTTCTAAATTCATTCGCGTTGACTTAAGCATTAGGGTTGCCAAAATAGAATTGTGTACATAATTATTTTTAATCTCTATCTCTGTGATGTCATAAGAACCAGGTTGCCATATAAACGAGGAGATTGGCCAAAAATATCATCAAACTCAAAAATTGGCATTATTCACCATCTGTACCAATAAGTTTTTACAAAAATTGGTAAGGAGTTATCACTAACACAAGTTAAAAAAATAATAATAACTGATGTTGATTGTTTGGGGAACGATGATATAGATATCTTCAGTTGACCTATACAACTGAGCATATTTAGGACCGAAACGCTGAGTGTTTCTCGTTAGACAGCCCATCTAACCGTGGAATATTCTTCGTATCCCAGAGCCCTCGGTCAAGAAAACATATAGGGGCAGAATAGGCCTTGGACCCCTGATGGGCTGTCGGCTCACATTTATTTTAGTTTAGAAGCATAAGTGATGTATTTTTATACTTTCCTAGTAAAAAGTATATTATGATCACAGTTTATAGCAAATGTATTCTCAAATGAGAAAAGAAGAGTTGTAAAATATTGACATTCCTGGATCTGATGGGTGCAATCTGCGCAATGAGATTAATTTTCTTTTGTCAATGTTTGGGCGTGTTGAAACTGGTATGGATGCAATCTCTTACCATTAAGCAATTGTGTTGTAGATTATGGTACACTAAGAATACTGATGATCATTGGGTAATATACCAGGGACACCAAAATCTTTTTCTCCATATTTGCTCGTGTGAAAGTCCAAATGTGGTTTACATCAGACAAGAAAAAATGAGAGGAACATTGTTCGAAAACTGTAGAATTAGTTATCTTAACTACAAAATCATAAATTTTTCGATTGTGCGTAGCAATTTTGGTTAACAGAAATAGATAACTAGTAACGATAACACAAACACTAATTCATTAGTTAATCTATTTGAATATCTACTGAGGAGAAATATACAAGTCAAATTTAGTGGGATATAATATTCTCTTCCTTTCTGGTGGTTGAAAACGGAAACGAAAGTGAAAGCTTTGGCGTCTATCTCTACACAATCCACTATACAAATAGATGTGTTAAGCTCAGTAGCTACAACAGAAGAAAATAGTCTAGAAACAAACTTTAATTGCTAACTTTTCAAATACTCATATAATGTTATACCAATGCGTATAAGGGCAGGCCATTATGAAATGTCTATTTATTAAATAGTGATAAATTAAGGGACAACTAATAATATTAAGATTATAAAAAAGTCATAATACATATATAAGAAATTATCTTATTAAAGAAACGAAAATTGCTTACGGAGATTTATGATAATTTTAAATTATTTTTGAGAGTATTTTTTTCATTCATTGAGAGAATTTTATAAGGATAATCAGAAAACATAAATTTTTAAAGGCAATTTGGTTTGTTTGAGGCTGAATGATCGTTTTTCCGCAGAGGGCTAATTAGACCTTGATCTACGGTTTAAAGTATATTCCAAACATCGCTACAAACATCCAAACCAAAGATAGGATTCGAACCAACGAATTGTTGAATCGAAGACAAGAGCGCTACCATTCGATTACAGCTCAGCTTTTCAGACATATAATCATGATAATACATATTTTCCTTAAATTACATACGTTAATAGTACATGTTATTTAAATACGGCCAATAATAAGGAAATTTGCAGTTCTGATTAAAATTAATACCATAGTCTCCAAAATATCAATTAGCTAATTTTGATGATTTGGTATAGAAGAAAAAGAAAAACATATTTATTTCTGTATATAATTGCGTAGAAACAATATTATGCGTTTACTCGAAGCTGTTATGAGTCAAACTGAAGAATATTTGCGTTGCTGGTAAACACATGTAAAATAGCTATCGGCAACACTTTTGACGCGTAAATTTTAATTAAAACAGTCGGAGTTGTGTGTTCTGGGAGCTGTATTTCTGAAATCAATATTTTAGGAGTCTTCCACAAGGTGACAAATTTAATCAAACAGAAGATAGTTTAAAAGGCGCCTAAATGGGGAGTTTTAATATCCTTTTTCGTTTCTTGCTTTTGGATAATATCTCTGTTTCTCGTAAGTACGAAATAGAACCTGTTAGAAATTATTAAATTGCTTCAAATATACGTGGAAAGAAAACATTTATAAAAGAAATAAATAACTTTTAGTATCAAAGTAGCTTTTATTATTCTTTTTAGGAAGAAATTTAAGAATTAGGATTTGAAGTAAAAAAATTAAAACTACATTTCATAAAATGACAATTATCCAAGAAAAATTTAAATAATGTAATAAATCTGTCTGAACTTTAAAAGAAAGTACAACTATAAACAAATATTTTGTAAACAGAATTTGGTAGAATTCTACATTATTTTGCAATTTATCGCTTGCGTCCAGATAACGGAAAAGTACCGTCTTGCGCAACTTTTTTTTCTAATGGTGAGGCACTGCGTGACTGGACCCATTGCCCACAACTAGGCCGAAAACTAATACTCCTTTGGCGTTAACCCTGTGGGCACCTGTGTACCAAGTCACGGAGGGGAGTAGCATTGTCCACGACACACCACCACAAACCCGTTTATAGGGCAGGCCACATTCATCCATCACCTCAGAAGAAGAGAAGACAAAGATACACACTCAAAGAGAGAAACAAAATGCCCATGCCCAAACCGGGATTCAAACTCGGGACCCACAGCCCAGGACACAGGAACGCTAACCACTTAGCCATTGGCCGGCGTCTGGAGCAACTTTATTTTTCTTTAATGATTAAAATTTCTAAAATACTCAAAAAAGTTGTTTTTATATGTACTCTTACATTACTCTCTCAAAAATTTATTACTGTTCCAGCAAATAAATCTCCAATGCTCAATAATAACTTCTTAAGAGAATAATAATTTTGTGATTCCAGTTAATTTTTAAGAGAAGCACTATTACCTTTTATTCTAAGGTTATTTTTCTGATACCTGGGTCTCAGAAATATTTCATCTTTTGGTACTAAAGAGGAAGAATTGATGGCATCTAATAGGGGGGACTATTAATGAGTGTGCCATCGTAGTTATAAAAGTGGATGACACCTCGTGATTTAGAAGCAGATGTCAAGTAGGAAATCCCAAAACTTGTCTAGTCAAATCCCAGAAGTAACATTTTACTGGGAGATATTCTCTATGATAACTTATTTTACTTCCTGCAGGCGAGAATAACAAATAAGCCTTATCGCTAAGGCCGGCAGCCTCTTTCGCGGGTGTCCGTCCAAGACTGGAGGCTTTTTTTGATATTAAGCCTAAATCCATGAAATTACCGAAGTATCAACGCATTGTTTAATAATGCTCCGTTGAGTATACAAACGAGATCTGCTTTATATATATATTTATACATACTTTTCTTATTGGAATACACATTTTATTTTCATAACTTACCATTTAATGACTTTTAACATTATATACCTTGAAACTAAATATATCATTTAAAATTCTCTTTTCGAGCCTGCAAACCGAAATACCCAGCGCTCTAGTGAAAATAAAATCCCCTATTTAGTATAAATAATTATCCCAAGAGAATTTAAAAGCCATCAAAAAGCAAGCCACATTCAGAGATATTTATTTCCATCTATGTTTATGTAATCATGATGGCTGAGTGGTTAGCATTCTTGACTTTTGGAGTGTTGGTCCCGGGTTCGAATTCCGGTTTGGGCATGGACGTTTCCTTTCTCTCGCCTTCTGTGTATCTTTCTTCTTCTGAGATGACTGATGAATGTGGCCCACCCTATAAATGGGCTTAGGGTGGTGTGATTTGGGCAATGCTATTTGCCTCCGTGACTTGGTTTACAGGGGCCCACCGGGTAACGTTAAATGAGAAGCAGTTTCCGGCCTTGTGGGTGACGAATCAATCACCCAGTGCCCCACCATTAGGAGAAAAAATGTTTATATAATCAAGAACCAAGTGTACATGAGTCATGCTTCTCTCATTTCGAGTAGAAGGTCAAATCTACATGTGTCTGAAACTATATGGACATAAAATAACTCCCTGTGCCAAAAATTACACTTTTTAAAAAATTCTAGAACATTGAATCTGTGATAGGCCGTGGGTGAACGAGAAAACTATGTGGCACGCCAGCGTATTGGCCGGGAACTGGGTGTATTTCTTGCTGGCACGTCAGTCGGAGCAAAAAGGCTAGAGAACACGATAAAGCTCCGGTTGTGTCGGGGATAGAATCCGTTACCAGAACTTTCTCAAGTGGATTACGAAAACATTGGAATGATTACCAAGTTAGTGAATATTGACACCACAATCCTTTTACGTGATGCATTTATCTTTAGTTATCATGATAGAGCTTTGATTAAGTCCGGTATAAAATCTGCTGCCTTCTGATTATAAGAAAAATGCCTTTCCCAACCAAGTCATCAGTTACTTTTTCTTAAAAAATAAATTTACATACATTTGATCTCGAGAAAAATGTTTAGTTATAATGTTTCTTTTTTAGTGTTTCATTCTTATAAAATTATGAAATAAAATTCATAAAAAAGCATACATTTCTTTATTATAAATAATTATGCCTAAAATATCATATAAATTATTTAAAGGAATATAAAGGTTTTTCGTCTTGCTTTAGTATATAGATATTTGGGTACAAAGGGACTTCTGCTAGTATTTGTTTATTTTAGCAATTTGTATCAACCCCAAATACTGTCAAATTCAATAATGACATTTTCTATGCCTGATGGAGAGTTCAACTCCTTGTCAAGTTTGAAGAGTACATTTCTTCTTCGTTCAGATGACACTAGATGGCAGTACTGATAGCCATTGGTGACAAAACTGTTTTTAGAAAATGAGACCACGTATAAGTCCCTATACATTGGAATGGCTCTCCAGAGGTATTGATTTGAACTGGGAACTTAGGCAACTTTGTGACCTTGCCATATTTAATGCGCCTCAGTCACCATTAATGAACACGGTGGTCTTTAGCCGGTCCCAGGGTCAAACACACGTTCTTTTAATCACGAGAACGACGTTCTAAAACTTAGATACCGTGGCATGTTCTCTTCTAGAGTCACTATTTATTGTACCCTAGGGTTCATTAGTTCGAAATCTATTAAACGTGAATTTTAGGTCATTAGAAACACTTATAATCGAGTTGTAAGTCATAACTGTAGTAACTGTAACTGTAAAGCTGAAGTTGCTCATTCAGTTGGAATTATGTGTCAGATGGATAGAATTGTCTCACCAAAGATCAAAACTATGCTTTTCGATGAATGTTGAGATATAGCTTGCGATGAACATATGATTATTTCGATCATTTTTGCTTAAAAGATAAACTCTATAAAATGCATTCAGATTGATTTTTGCAATTTTGTATATGTGAGCAATGCTAGTTATAAACTGTTTGTGTACACGCATTTTTATTTTTCACAATTATTACATTATCTTTTCATGGTCAAGTGAAAGATCCCGATACAGAAAATAATCTTATTTCGTAAGTAGTATATAACCTTATATATAGTGTACAAAGTACACATGTTTTCATGATTATTATTTACAACATGTTTTTTCATTAGTCTACATGCATATTGTATAAATTGTGTTTTCTTATGTAAGCCTTCATATTATTTTATAAATGAAAATT
>JAPDSC010004440.1:12202-24060 GCA_026290005.1 Latrodectus geometricus | reverse complement strand
ATATATATATATATGTGTGTGTATGTATGTATTTTTTTATATGCATAGATTTTATAAGACTTTAATTATTATTATTTTTTTCATGAACAAATATATTTTCTGATTCCAAAATGTTTTGATCCGATTAAAAATGGTTCTTATGCAAAAAGGATTTTTTTATTAAACGTGAAAATATAATTATCACGTCATGGTGATTTTAAATTAAAAAATTAATTTTTCAAAAATTACAGATCTCAGAATTATATATACCGACAACTATCTGTATAACACTGACGAACCAAATGAACATTTAAGATTTTTAGAAAATTCTAGTTTAAACTATGGTTTGCCAATTTAAGCCTTTAATTATTTCTTTCTGCAACTAAATTTTAGTTGAATTTTACATGAAAAAGAGAACTATCTTACTGAAAATTCCCATTTGGCTTTCCTAAAATTCAACTAAAAGATATAGAGTTGTGAAAGCAGTGATGGGAATAACGGATTTTTTCAGGAACTAGTCACAGTTTTCCATCTTCATGATATGCAACAGCTTCCCACACCATTACAAACCTACTATCACAATGACTACAGAAAATTGTTACTTTTGTGAACGCGTTTGAGATTTTTTTCACCAATTGTAAATATCACCATCCAAGCCATTTAAATGGAATTTTTTTCATATGAAAAAAATTCTAAAAGTCGTCTTAGAAAGAGCAACATTCGAATTTTATTGTCGTATATGAAATTATTTTAACTGTCTGTGGTGTTAGTTTGCTAGTAAATAAGTTCCATTTAGTCATAATCGTGAATATTTATCTATTACTTCTCGATCTGATAATCTACTTTTTCTCCAAAATCTTTTGCATTTTCTATAAAAACCTTTTTACTTTAAGTATTATGAATAGCAATTTCAGGCTAAGTTTGCAGATCTTGCCTATTTCTTTTATCCAATGTTTTATTTGATAATTTTTATTTTCTATTTCTTTTATCAAAAATATTTATAAAAGTAAATTTTCCAATTTCAAATTTTGATTATTCCTTTTCCTCTCGATATGATGAATTCCCCTATAAAAAATAAATAAATTAGCATAAACTTAATGTTACTGTTTATTTTTTTTAAAATGTTTTATTATTTTATTTATGCAAAATTACATAATGTTCTAAACATAATGTAGACTTATAATTTATAGATGACACTGAAGTAAAAATATAATAATTTTGATAACCTGGTGTCATTATATTATATAAATAACATTGATATTTCAAAATTTATTTGCTGTAAAAGTAAGCCAATTTTTTTCATTTAATGGTTTAGTTAATAAAATTTATTTTAACTGCTTAGTTTTAAAATTATTCGTTTTATGTACAGTGATTTGAATGAATGGTATTTCGGTTGGTCTATATAATTTTGAAATATACTATATTTATATATAGTACATAATGTATAGAACATAACATATATATACTTATGTATATATAGTTATTATTTGTCTAATTATTCTGAACATTAGTTTTAGTTAAATTAATATACAATTATTTATTTGTAATTTTAGTTATTTTTTAAAACTTTTTTCTTGAAAACGATATGATTAGTTTATAACAGCCTATTAATATTTATAAGATGTTAAACTGAATACCACGAATAATTTTCATAATCTACAGAATCATCGTTTTCTTTTTTTATATAATTTTTCATTCGCCGTTCAAATCTTCTTGAAATTGCATCCCTGCTTTTTACGTATTGTAAATTTGAATAAAAAGTGCTTGATCCCAAACTCATTATAACTTTTTTATTTTTAGTAATATTTAAATCTTTATTAACACATTGTTTCAATATTTATGTGTATCAAGAAATGTTGTTATTCATTATAATCTGATGGAGTTCATTCTTGCATGGGTATCACTTCTTTTATTTATTGTCTTCCTCAGTACATTCTAAGATTTTTATCGCAAATGAGATAGCTAAATATAAGTATGGGCATCTTTCAAAGCAATTTATAAAATGTTCAATTTTTAAGTTGCTTATGCAAATTAACGAAATTTTCAAGATGAGTGTTTCAAAAATTGCTACTTGGGACGGAGACATAGTTTGAATACTTAAGCAACTTTATGTCCTAAAAATGGAACGCGTGACATCCAGTAAATTGTTAGAGGTGTCAATTAAGTGTCAAATGCATTTTTAAAGGAATATTTAAAAACTTTTCTGTGCAGTTTGTTGAAAATTTTTTTTTATAAAATATTTTACGATATAAATTATATTAAAATAAATAAATACGAATATGGATCTTCGATAAACCGGGGTTCTACCTTCCTGTAAAGAGAACGATGCCACCGCCGACTATGCATTTAATACACAATAGATCACTATAAGATGATTTAAAAAGCTTAGTTATATTTCACCATTATGCATTTTCAAATATTTTTAATTTATACAGAATACAGGTAAATAATTTACTATATTGTGTATAAAAAATATAATTGTGTTTGTGTTGATGATAACTGTTTTCCCAAGTTATCATCAAAACTGTGTCTTGATGCTTTCTTTTGTTAAATCGTAAGAGCTGATTATTATTAAATATGATTGGTATTTGGAAATGTAATTCTTCATATAATTTTCTACTCGCACCTAAAGCTCAAGAAAGTCATTCTTTTGAAACCTAATGCAGAATATAATGACCGTTGGTAGGCATTTTAATATCTCCTGCTTAAATTAGTATGGATTTTGAAAGATACTGGGTCACATTCACGTGTCGTAGTGGGAGAAAAATCTCAATAATCTACGCCGACAAAAGAGCATGCAGAATGCTGTTGTTCAACAGTAACTTGAGACCTTATGCTGCAAAGACCTTCCTGACCTGTTGAATAAGTTTGTATACGTTAAATACTCATACGACCAACTGTCTCTCTTTTGGTATATCGGGGTTTGAAATTTGATCCTTAACCATGTGTAGCGTAGCATAGAGGCAAGACAATAGATGACAATTTTAATTTAAATTATTTCAATTTATTGATGAGAACTAATTTTAATATATACATAATCTTTAATATAATTTTCAAAACAAACATAACTATATAATCGGCGGAAACCGCCACAAACACACCTCCAGTGTGCTGTCTCTCTGAGAACCCCCTCTTAATAAAATTAAAAGTAAACAAAAAATAATTGGGAGGGGAGGAGGATGGCGGCAGATTTTAGCGCGCATGCTATATTCTGATCTCCGCCTTTGCTCGTTACACATGGCGGTATTCGGATTTAATTTGTAACCAAATTAATATACATTAGTATCCCTACCTCATTAATTTGATACATGTTAGAAAAAAATTCCTTGAGAACATCGCTATTATTTGGTTTAATTATTTTGGTTCATTTGAATCCAGTTGCAATGTAATGAACGTAAAGGCTCGTTTTGAATTTGGTTAGGTTAGGTTATGACGGACATTTTTGGAGCTCTAAGTTAACATGCTTGTAACTCACATTGAAGAGGATCCTGGAGATAATTTATTTAATTATAACCAAATACTTACATAGCGGTAAAGCTGAGCCCCATACCTATACAAAGATGTTAACGGGTTTGAAATACTCACTTATTACCAAGATTCTGAATATGTAATTTTGAACCACGATCAAGTGACGAGATCACACCTGAGCCGGCGTCCTCCTCTCCACATCCACACGGCATAAGAAAGATTTTGGATGTCACAGATTAACATGGACACATCTCCAACCTACAGAGTTTCATCAATCCATTAGGGGAAAACGTTATCATCTTCAATGCCAACTTCACTTTGCTGATCTTAATGTGAATGTACAATGCCACCGTATAACTGATGTAATGAGCTTTCGCTGGTGGGAATTTAAAGATGTAGGTAGCAGCTCACGTGTTAAATTTATCATTTGACTGTGGCTACAACATACGAAATGGATGGTTATGTTCACTGTCTTTGGTCGACGAAGTAGGTTTAACGTAATAATACAATATAGCGATTAAGAATGGTATTTTGAGAGGAATTTTTTAAGTTCAAACCTCTGTAGATTACAATGCTGATGTAAAATAAAAATGATATGAATTGATACATTGATTTAGTTAAGCATTCGTAATTTGAAATTCAAAGTTATTAAATGTTTTTTAGTGTGGCTTCGGCCAGTACAGAGAGGATACCAAAAATAAATCACCAGATTTAATTTAAAAATACGAGATAATAGCGTCTTACACTGCATGAGATTAAATTAAGGGTAAAAGCATGTCTTTACAATAAACAGTTATTTCCTTTATAGAAATGGTCACAAAATTTTCTTCGTCATTTTCTTTATATGGAAATAATTCCTTGATATTTTGGCCAAATGTACGAATGTATGTAATTATGTCACAAAATACAACAAACTCGAAAATTCTATTTAAACATAAGTAAGGAATCGGTTCTGAGTTGAATTTTTATTGAATGAAAATTAGCTTATTGAGTGGAAATTCAATTTATTTTGCATAACAGGATTTTTAATAATATTTAAATGGTTTTTAATAATCTCTGAAGATAAATTTTTGAATATTTGGAGAAAAGATCCGGTTTTGTGCTAATTTGTTTCTATTATTACTTAATCTCGAGTTACAATTTTTATCAAGTTTTAAAAACTTTGTTTTTATGTAATTAATCTCATAATCTATTATCCATTTATGGTTTGAATTTTGTTTTAATATTTTTCCACTCAAAGAGTTATGAAAATGCTATGATGAATAAAGAAGATATGTTTTTTCTAGATTGATAATAAAATTTAAGATTCTGAATATTATATTTAAGATTTATAATTAATAATTATATTTAAAACATTTTGATTAAAAAATAATACTTTATACGATGAATAAGCATCAATGTGCCTGTTATTCAGATGTTGACAGTCATTCCTACGCGATAGGTAATTAACTATTAAAAAGAATCGATATGCATCTAATTTAATCGGAATCAACTCTTTGTCTCTCATTTAAATACCAAAATATTTTTATGTATTAACATTAAAAGCCTGTGAGTTATTAAGTGTGTTAAATCACTGGATACTTAAGAGTGTTTTATATTCCTTTTATTTGGAAATGATTTTAAATTGTGGCAACATGAATGATCCCTAATGCTTTTGGTTCACCTTGAAAAAGTAGAGCTTTTGTAATGATAGCTTTTATGACATCACAGAAAATTGAATTGAAATTATTTTGTCTTTATTAATTGCTTATATGTTTAAAACTTATTTTTCAAAAAAATGTTTCGGTTTACATATTACATACAATTTTTTGCAATTTCGAAAATTAAAGTTTAGTAAAACACTTTTAACTAAAAATATAAAATTAAGAATATGTAGGCGTTCGAGCTTGCTTTACTAATTGACAAAATTAGAAGTGAAACACTTTTCTGAGTCAATATGAAATTAAATTGTGTTGTTACTTATAACAACTGACGACGCCAAGCCCATCTGGGCGAATTAAGACAGAAGGAGCGCCTGCCGTTTTTGAGCAGAGCACCCTCTCACGGAAATGGAAGTAAGACTTGGCTCATAGGTGGCAGCACCATCTGAGTTTTCGAATTTAGAGATTGAAATTATGACATGGAAATCACAAGGCCTGCCTCTTACCACACTCAGAGATATTAATTTGGAATGGGAACATGGAAGAGAACATTTCGACAACTACATATTTTACATTCTCCTGTCACAATTAGTGAATACGATGGTCTTCAGTCGGCGGGGAATCGAACCTACAACCTTGCGATTGCGAGACTGACGCCCTAACCAAATAGGCTATCGCGGAACCAAAGTTAATTTCTTTCCCGCCTAATTTCTTCATAAAGAATAAGTTTTTCATGTTACATCATTTATAAATAACTCCTATATGTACTGACAATTATAATGACCTGATGATGATAATACACATTTCCGAGTATAGCAAAGCTATATTAAATAGTTTATAAAAACTATTATAGTAAATATTAGTTTTTAAAAACTGTCATTCATTGTTAACTTTACGATCTGGGAAAGCAATTAAAAAATTAATTGTTACAAACTTTGTTTATATTGTGATTAGAATCAGAGCGATAATCCAAAACTCATTTTTAAAATCGCATACTAATTTATAGCCACAAAAGTAGTAATCAACTGGTAGCTCCTTGTTTGAATAGAATAATGTATTTTAATGGTAAAAAAAAAGGATTCAAAGATATACTGAATATTCTTTTTATAAATAGCGTTTATGAAAATGAGAAAAATTACGTAATTATTATACTTATGCACGATGTCATCATCATATTTATTAATTCACGTTACAGAAACTTTGGAATTGTCACAAAAGTTTTTAACTAACAACAGTGGTTTTCCTAATGTATTAATAAAACATAATTGGTTCCTCAGAGAATCATGGAACCATGACTTCTAGCATAACATATTTTAAATTAGTTGAAATATTTAAACTAATCCTTCCTTTCTTAATTTTCTCTATATTTCTTCGAACTGATCCATATACGAAAGCTTCATTTACGAAACCAATTAGCTCCATAAGAAAAGAATTTTAAAAAAATGGTAAAAAGCATACAATGCTTTTAAGGTTGATATTTTTATATTATTTATATGCAGTTTTTATAGTGATAATGGTTCTGTTTTAAGTAAAATATGTTCTGAATACAAATAGTTATTGTTAACAGCTTTCAAACTAAAATTTAATAAAATTGAGAAAATGGATTTAATGGATTTGGTGAATCAAACATTCTTCTTTACGTGTATGCATGTTTATATATTAGTAAAATAATTAATAAAATGAAGAACAATTAAAATCACTGACAAGAATAAGGTTACGCAATATAAAGAACTTTAAAATGGCCTAGGGACCACGTCTTTGTCAGGATGGACATGGTCAGCTATCCAAACAGAACACTCTTTTCTAAAAAACACGGAGGACAAATTGCGAAAAATCTTCGTGCGTATCCCCGAAAGGGAGTCTATATTAAAGGAAAGATATCAAAAATTTAAGGAAACAGTGTACAAAACATAAAGCAATATTTTAAAAAATATTTTGGTACCAGCAAATCAAAATCTATTTATTAAAATCAAATAAAAATATAGTTGCCAAAAGTGTTTTGCAAAATTATGAGTTAAATTAAACAGTTTATATATTATGATAATTTCACTCATAATTATTTTAATTAGTTTTGGAAACTATATTTTTATCTGTTTAATAAATAGGTTTTGATTTACTTTCACCGATATTTTTTAATGTATTGCTTTGCTTCTTTTTCTACTATGGATTTTTGTACATTGTTTTGATTTACTATTTACTTTAATTTTTGATGGTTTTCTTTAACATAGACTCTGTTCGAAAGAATCGAACGAAGATTTTTAGACTTTTGTCCTTCGTGCTTGTCAGAAAAGAGATTTCTATTTGCAATTTCCCTCCGATGGAAACGTGGTCCCTAAGCCATTTTCCTATTTGTATTGTATAATTTTTTCTTACTCTTGCCTTTGATTTTTAATGCTCTTCAAAATAAATCTTACATTATCTATATTGGCATTTCTCTCATTAGCTGCTTTTGGGCTGATCACATTGCCAATAATATACATTAGTTGGTATTGTATTTTATTATATTCCATGGGCTTTTTCCAGCTGTATTTTTGTATTATATTGATGTACATATAAGTATATCTGTCTGCCTGTCTGTATAACTATCTCTAAATATCATATCTATTTCTCTCTCTATATATATAAAGGTAAAACTATACTTTAGGGTGCCCTTTGGTGCACTTGGCGATTTTTTTGGCGCCATTCCTGTTTGTGCCGATTAGAATGCTAACAAGTATGGTTGAACATTCAAAAACAACACAACGTACGTTGGATTTTCAAAATTCTAAAAATGATAAATTAATCAGAGCCTCGACTTTATCTGAACCAATCAGAACACGATTCGGTTTTACACTTTAGCGATCAATCACGATCACAACTTGGAGAGAATCAAGGGGGAAGTCTAAAGTATAATCTAACACACACACACACACACACACACACACACACACACACACACACACACACACACACACACACACACACACACACACACACACACACACATATATATATATATATATATATATATATGGCAACCGGAAAAAATAATATGACGACTACTTAAAAAAACCTTGGCTTTAATATTGGTTGTAGGGTGAGCTAAAATAAAGAGTATTATGTAAATATTATTTAAATCACTCTAGTCCCTCAGATGAAATCACCAATGAAAAATTTCAACGCTAAATATCGCCAAGGTAGTCGTCATAGTACATAAGTACCTAAATTTTGTATTCCTACTATGTGTATTCTTATTACATGTATATTATATTTGTATTATATTATATTACATGTGTATTATATTTGTGTTCTTATCATGTGTGTCTAATGTGTGATTGCAGTGCGGTGTTCTGAGGACGAGGAGCGATTGGTGCGCGACCTCTTCCGGGACTACAACAAGCTCATCCGTCCCGTCGAGGTGATGAATCAGACGGTGGTCGTAGAGTTTGGCCTCTCCTTCATACAGCTCATCAACGTTGTGAGTATCCTGTCTGCTTCAATTGCACTTTTGCTATTCCTTTGTCGTACCAATCACTCTAATGTGATATAATTTCAGGACAATTTCCAATCGATAACCTAAATGTTAATGAGAACTTTCAACTTTATGACTGAATCAAATTGTCTTAGAGTTAATATATATTTAACCTCAATCCAATGACCCATACTTCATTTCTAGTTAGTAGCCAATACTGAATCGAAAATTTCAACTCCGTTATAAGTTGCTTTGTAACTTTAGGTAAATATTCAATCAGCAATCAAAATTTAAGTAAGAACTTTCAAACCATTCAACGTATTGATTTGGTTTAGAGTTGTTACAAATTTTGCCCTAATACTTATACTTTCTAATTGGTAGATAATATTGAATTAAAATTTCAACTTTATTATAAATCAAGATCTTACTCTTTCTGCCGAAATTGCTCTCAAACTGATTTAACCTCAGACCACATCTTCGATTGTCAAGCCATTATTGCCTCTCTGCCTCGACTTAGAAACCCAGTACAAAACATCCTTTATAGCCACCAGACTCCAGAAATGCCGGTTCTTGTTGTCAATGCCTTTGGCTCTTTATATAAACTTCCCTATCTTGGACACGACAACAACAACTCGCTTATAAGTTACTTTGCAACTTCAGATCTCAATTCTCAATCGATAACCAAATTTTAATTAAATACCACGACTCAATTGTATGTCACTTCTAGAATTGTTATTCGTAAGTAATGTATTTTTATGATAAATGTCTCTGCTTATATCAGTAAAGGTACACATCAAGATGTATGTATGTATTTCAACAAGTTTACCTGGGAAAGAGGTTTATAAGTAAAACATATACTCAAATACATTAATTTGTGGTAATTTCAGGCTCTTTTTCAATCTCGATAATTCAAAATTTCAAGAAAAACTTCATATATCCTTATAACTTTATGATAATTTTAAGTCGATTTCCAAACAATAAACCAAATTTTATTTAAAAATTTAAATTCAGCGATACCTTACTTTGTAACTTTAAGTTTAATGAAAATATTCCTTTATGTTACAAATGAATACATAGTGACTTTTGGCCAATTCGACAATGTATGGCAACTTGAAACCAATTTCCAATCGCTAGTTACAATTGCTTATTTTTGTTCAATTATTGTTACTGATTATAGTATGTGCGACTATATTTCAAGTTATGGTTAAAGGTCCTGATTAACTGAAATAATTAACCTTAAATAGTTAATTAAGAATACGTTTTTCATATATATTAATAATCAGTCAATTGAAATTGAGAGAGAAGGACACTTTTTAGACACTAGATTGTTTTACAACTTTGTATACATATCATCAGGAAATTTACTGATTATTACCAGAAGTTTTTGATACCAAAAGGAAACTTACTGTACTTCAGTTTTGTAAAATGAGAATTTTATGCGTAAGCTTAAAAGAAGTTAATATGTTCCAAATGTCATAATATAAAAAAAATATATATATTAATCTATAAAAATCGCTTTTTCTAAATATTATATCCAATTTTGATTCAAGAAAGCATTTTAAAAGATAACAGAAACGAATTAATTAGTGTATGATAATTTTAGTTTTGATAATTTTAATTCATTCATTATTTTAATATCAATAAAATGTTTTTGTAAGGAATAAAATGTTTTTCTCAGTTGGTATCATTCCCTTGTTTTAGAACAAATAACTATATCACGGAAATTACTTGTTAATGAGTAGTTTAGTTTTATATCAATCGTAAATAAAGTAAAAATATCCATTGTATAATTTGTCTCAGCTTTTATTTTTATATATTTTTAAAATAAAATTCAGAGTTTTCATCAATAAACAGAAGCATTTTGTGCTGAATTCTAATTTGAAATAAAAACTTCGAAAATAACATTTCCAGGTGAAGAGACAATCTTTTTTGCTTTAACGTTATTGACTTACTGTCTATTTAAATGAATATTAAAAATCGAATTTTCCTTATCTTAAATAATCTGAAAATCACGATGCAGTTCAAATTTATAAAAATATATAAATAAATACTCATGTAGTACAGTAATTTTGTCGACGATATTTTACTTTTTTTTATTAGTTATTAATTTAAAAAAAAAAAATTTAAAAGAATTTGCGTTAGGTTGCACTATATTTTATAAATTCTAACATCAAGAGACTAATTACCACAGGTAAAATTACAAAAAATCCTCTAGGAAGAAATATTTAAAATATTAAGCTATTATATACTATCTTTATTTACAATAACAATAGAAGAATTTCATATATAACTAGAAAAATATTTATATGAAAATTAAAGTATAGAATTTTTTATACAGATTGTAGCAAATTCAAACACAAATTGGAAATTTTTTTCACTGTTTGTGGCCGAATTTATATCAAGTGGCTTTAAGCGAAAATAAAAGTTTATTACAAACATTTAAGTTGGCGAAAAATTTTTACATTTGGCATAAGTGATTTTACAATATTATTGTAGACAAATAGAGAAATTATTGGCTAAAACTGTCTAATAATATTTGTGATTAATTAATATTCAATTATTTTAATTTCAATTATGTGCTTGGTTTATTTTAGCTTTAATATTTGAAAATTAGGAAATTTTATAAAAATACATTAGGAAATTTCGATTTAAATTATCAGAAATAATTCTTTTAAAATGCATTACTATTTCTATAATTATTAAAAACTGAGAGATTCACATTAAAAAATTTAAAAGATAATTTGGAGGGAAGTTCTGGAAATTCTTTTCTAAGCAAGTCTCAATATTTTTCAGTGTAAATATTTGTCTCTTTCTATTTTTTAGTTTATTACAAATAAATGAGAAAATAGGAGAATCATGTACGGGAATACTTACGAAGTGCAGCATTCGAATTATTTATATAGCGACATTTCGGCGCCACAGTTACGGTTACAGACACAGAGCATTTTTCTTCATTGCCACCTCTGAAAATACTTGTTTCCAGCAACGAGAAAAAGAAATTTATGTTTCTTAAGGCCTTCATGAAATCCCTTAAGAAACAGTCTCGCTTTCAATATAGGAGCCGACACAGAATATTTCTACGTGATACCATAGCTCACTTGGAATTATTATTCGCAATAGCATTTGTTTCTGTTGAGTAATAATGTATTTTACCACACTTCAGTAATAACTTTAACTTACATTCTACTTATGCAAGTTCAAACAATTTCCACAAAGCACCGATTTGTATAAATGCTTCTCTAAAAAAAAAAAAGAATGAAATATAACAAAATCACCACCACTGAGTTTATAAATAATTCTTTAAAGGAATATATATATAT